>JAHXMU010037207.1:0-113458 GCA_019455685.1 Philornis downsi | reverse complement strand
TTTTAAAAATACAAATATATTTTTTTTATGTTTCGTAGTTTTTTTTTTTAATTGAATATTTAAACCGCCAACACCTTTATGGCCCACTCTGTATAACTATTTTTAAAAGTTCTGACACCACGTTATAAATTAGTGCTCATTTCTAGTTCCCAGAAGGAAAGTTAAATAAAGCTTACATAAAGCTATGAATTCGATGAAACTTTTGCTTCATTATAATGCTTAGACTTTGTCCCTGGATTGGTTGCAAACGTGGACCCTTTTGAAGCTCCTCCAGCGTCATTTTCGAAAAAAATACGGCCCAATGACACCTCTAGATCATAATGCCCATCAAACAGTTACTTTTTCTGGATGCTATGGCTTTTCCACAATCACTTCTGGATTCCCCAAGCCCCATATGCAACAAATTTGTTTGCTGACGCAACCTCCCAGTGAGGCAGGAGCTTCATCGCTGAATAAAATTTTGTTCGATTGAAAGCCCACTTTTGAATCACCACTTTGGTATTAATTTTTAACCATTTTACACATCCCTTGGTTTTTATGCGATCTATATTTGTAAATAGCAAAACTTTCACTAAGTAAGTAATACTTCAAATGTTATGTATTTAACAGATGACAGCCTTGTCATACCGGCGGTTTTGAAACCGCTATATAGATAAGCCAGTGCAACTAACTTTTAAAAGTACGAAAAATGCTTGCGTTGTCTTAGCATCTCTACACGTAACTCAAACATTTCTGAATTACAATGAGCAGTTGGCCCTGTTTGATTACAGCGACAGGTTTGATTTCCTTGTCGGTCAAATACACAAAAAAGAGTAGTTTTCGAAAAATGTGTCATATTAATCGAAAATTGAATCATCGGCCTTAATTTTTTATATTTACATAATTTATGATTTTTAAATTTAAAAAGCTCGAAATTTTTTATTTTAATAAAAATTGTATTTATTTTTTTTTTTTTTAGTTTCAATATTTCGACGTTCGTCGGGAAATATTTTCAAACTGAGATATTATAATATCTAACTAAAAAACACGAAAAAAAGGTAAACTAAGCGTTTTATTGGAGCGCTAACTTATGCTGATTTGTAATGAAATATCCTGTTACATTAACCAAGATGTTTAAAACAAAAAAAGCGGGTTATTTAGAATATACGATTTCGAACAATTACCTAATCTAATAATAATCTAATCAAATACCTAATCTAATCTAATAATATAGGGTGATTTTTTAAAATTTCTCAGGTTGGCAGCACTGTTTGGTGATGGCGTCTAAACGTCATCTGTCAAAGTGAAAAGTGTACAGTGTACTCTGCCATTTCATCATGGAATGACGAATGACCTACCACAAAGTGAATGAATGGGCCTTACAAAAGTTCAATGAAAATCCGCTGTTTTATCGAAAAATTGCGTTCAGCGATGAGGCTCATTTCTTGTTGAACGGATACGTCAACAAGTAAAACTGTCGCGTCTGGAGTGATGAACAGCCACATGTCATAAATGAATTACCGATGCATCCCGATAAAACGACAGCCATTTTTTCTTCAAAGACGACCGCGGAAGAAACGTTGCAGTCAGCGGCGAACTATATCGGGCCATGATACGCGATTTTCTCTTTGTCCCAATTGGCTGAGTTGAACTTGGTTGACATGTGCTTCCATCAGGACGATGCAACTTGCCACACTGAATGATGAATTTGGTGAGCAGCTTATCTCTCGATTTGACCCTGTGAGTTGGCTCCCCAGGATTTTTCGATTTAACGCTTCTTGATTATTTCTTGTGGGGTCATGTCAAGTCGTTAGTCTATGTGGACAAGCCAAACGCTATTGAAGCCTTACAGGATAACATAACACGCATTATTCGTGGAATACAGACCGAAATGCTCGGAAAAGTGACGAAAAATTGGACATTCCGAATGGACATTTTGAGACGAAGCCGCGCACAACATTTACATGAAATTATCTTTAGAAATTAGATCGCAAAGACCAATTTATCGATTCCAATAAAAACTTTTAATGATGCAAATTTGAGAGTTTTATTTGATTTTTAAAAAAAACTACGATTAAAAAATCACCCTATACTAGTCTTTTTTTTTCAAGAATACTGTATTTTTTTATTACTTTAATCATTTGCCTCTTCTTAATATGAAAGCAAAGGAGACCAGAGTGTGTGTACAAAAAAAACCGATTCTCCATCCAGCAAACTAGAATAAAATTATTCTTTATGTAGTTTTGCTGTGTACATCTCTATGTATTATCTTGTGGCATAAAGTTGGTGAAGCAGTAAAACAAGTTTTGAAAAAATATTTCCATACTGCACAAGTATTACCAACCAAGGTTTCCGTTTAGCCAACGATATTAAAGTTCAATCGTTTTTAATTTATACAATACAAAAACAAAAAAATTGTATTCTGAAAAGGCATAAGGATTGGATTCTGCTTAATATGCGTACATACAGCGCGAACAATGTTTCCTATCGATTAAAAAAGTAACGTTTCTTAGAAATCTGTCTGTTTTCTTTGCATCACCGCATCACTTCGTTTAAAATGTTTACAGTAACCAGTGTATAGGAAAGAAGGCCCCTCTTAGTATTTTCAATTTGTTCCTGTGGTTCAAATACTACCATTTAATTATAATTTTAAATGCTACGAAAATAATTGTTTGTTTGCTTATTTAAGCTTTGAATTGTTATGTGAGTTGGGATTCGAAGTACTGAAAGAAAACCTCTGTGACGTTTTGGAGGTTTTTAAAACTACGAACAATCTAACTGCCGAATAAGCAATGCATTAATTAGAATATAATTATTAATATGGTACTCGATGGAAAAAGTGACTAACGTCGACTTCAACGACTTCTTTGTCGACATTCAAATAATTGTACGTCGCTCAATCCACTGATTTACTTTCGTCTGTATAAAAACAATAGGTATCGTTTAAATATATCGCTAAACAATATTCCAGTTTTCCAAGGAAATAAATAAAAAATTACAAAAATGCCATCTTCATCATTCTATATTTTTAGCACGCGTTTGGGCAACGATCCTTGCAATCCAACAATCCTGCGTATGTACAGTCTAGTATAGATAACCACCAAATAAAGTTCAAAGAAGAAAGTTAAAAAAGAATGGCTTCATCACTTCTAAAGATGCAAGCCATGCATATTTGCTGTTTCCAACGAAGAACTTTTTGACTTCACTTCACTTTCATTTATTTAGGCATATAGACTTATAAATCTTTACGGACTAAGGATTGACATAACATATTTCAAGAGAGTTATGTAAATATGTAAATTATATTATTTTAAATATCTAAAAAGGAACAGTTTAAAGTTATTTCTAGACACACGAAACTCTAGGTGTTGAATTGGCTATTCATTTCATGCCATTCCATTTAGGATAATGAATTCAATAAATCCGCGATTCAAAGCATAATTTGTAGAATGGTGTGTTACATTAAATACATAATGATATCTGAGTGATCTCGGCGGAACATAAAACGGTAAAAGCGACAATAATTCAGAACAATCAATTATACCGACTATTATATCGAATACAAATAACAAAATATGATAAATACGGCGATATTGCAGTGGCTGTAAGCCCAGTTACCAACATCTGGAAATATAAGGAGACACAAAATCACCATAGATAATTGAAGAGAGAGCAAATTTCAAAAAAGACCCGCTGAATTCTTTCTATGCGTGATATATTGACTTGGCAAAAGGGACTCCAAGCAATAGAGCCATATTCCAACTTTGATCTTACATAGGAAGTATACACTAGTTTTGAAATAAATCGGAACAATTTCTTCTAATATACGCTAGTATAGAATAAGCTTTAGGGATAATGTAATTTATATGCGAGGTAAAAGTCTGCGTCGCATCAAAAACAACACCTTAATCCATTTTACTTTCAGTAGTGAGGAGCCTGTAATCACCAATTTTGAAAACCGGTTGAATTTTATTACGAGACTTCGAAAATGAAATATGCACACATTTTAATAGACTTAATGAAAGTCTATTTAGGGAACATCAATCAAGAGGATTGTCTAAATTGTTCTGAAAATCTAGGACCTCAAAAATATTAGAAATTTTGTGATATATTTTTAGGTCATCTGCATACAAAAGAAAATTTACTTTTTTTAGAACAGCTGGAGATGTAATTTATAAAAATACTACCCTGCGGCATGCCAGACATTTGGAAATATGGAGCAGTTTCATAACCAAAATACTATCCTGTGACACGCCAGATATTTGGAAATATGAAAGAAATTCATAACCATTAGTATTCTATTTGATAAATATGATTTTAATCACTTTAACATCAAGGAATGAAATCCCATAGATTGCAACTTAGCACAAAGTATACTATGAGATACTTTATCGAATGCTTTGGCGAAATCAGTGTAAACTGCTTCAACTTGAGGTCCAAGTTCAAATGATGAAATACAATATTTTGTAAAAATGCTTAAATTTGTTGTGATAGATCTACTTGGATAAACTCCATACAGAGATGGTGACATAATTTTGTAAGAAAAGATAACTTCATATAAATTATAAACTTTTAAACTGCTTCCAAAACTACGGTGTTGCAGTACTTAAAAACATTCGTTCGATTATCATCTGTAATTCCTTACAATTAAAGCAAAATATCTTAATTTGAAATACTCCAAAATCTATTTCTTAGGGGACACAAAAAACTATATTCAAAAGCAGATCTCTTTAAAGTTTTTCGGAAAATATTTTTTATACTTCCTTATATAATGACCGATATATTAAGTTTGTCATTCCATTTATATAAAATACTAATAATTAGAAATCAAATGAAACATATACATTTCCTGTCTCCATAAGAATCTAAGTCATTAACGGCCTTCCATGATATCATAGATTGCTGTTAATGGTAGTGGATGTAGAATCTTCGATCCTACAGAATATTTGGTGCTTTTCATGTAACTGACTTCTGTCTTTACTAAAAACAATAAAAATTTTTAATAAAAACAAACCGTATGAATGCTGTTTCAAAAGCAATTTTAGTGCATTTATTTCCCAGTAAACAACAATGAAATTTATTAAAGAAAATAATCACATTTTCACCGCTTCCATGGATCCAATTTGTGCATGTCTGCCGCCTGCAATGAAGCACTTTTAAACCATTTCCAAAACAACAGCAATGAAGCACTTAAAAATATTGGTTTGATTCTCATTTATATTTCCTAATAGTTAAAGCAAAACATGTTAAGATAAAATGCTCCAAATTCATTCCTTAGGAGACATAATATGCTGCGAAATTGTAATTTTTGGTAGCCCTTTACATTGGCTCAATTTAAAGTTTTTGGGGAAAGCATTGGTTTATCCTCCTTTTTATGTGATGACCGGTTTACTAAGTTTGTCATTCCATTTGTTAAAACTACAAATACTCAATAAGAATTTGTGTCACTAATGGCCGGTCTATATATTGTGGACTACAATCAATGATACTACAGTATGTATAAGCTTCGATCCTGCTAAACATTAAGTGCCTTTCCAGTTCAGTGGCCTGTCTACCGATTTCTTATGGAAAATCCATCCAAATCCAAATCCATCGGCATATGCAGGCAGATTTTGTGATAAAAATGAACCTCAAAGATGTTTTTTCAAAAGTAATTCTAGTGTAATTATTTATATAGGAATTACACAGTTTTTTACCACTTCCCTATCAAAGTTGTGATGAACAGAACTTCTGAATCTCTCTATCCTTCTAGTGCGATGTACTCGTATGTTGGATATTCAAACATAACTCATACGTACCCAGAAAAATAAATGCATCCAAGGAAGCAAACATTCATCACATTTAGTGATGGGGAAGTGGTAAAAAATTACGTAATCGTCAATGAAATTAACAAAGGGCTGTCATAGAAGAGAACTATTGTGTGATGCCAATATCCCAACCCAATATCCAATAAATACTTTTTCTGACGACATATTCTGAAGAAACATTTGAATTTTTGCAGTTTTGAATTTTCATTACGTCTACATCACTCGTGAATGTATAAAGTTTTCCAACGAGAACGTAAGATTTAAATTTTTAATAAAACAAAGATATTTAAAAAAAATCGTGAAATTTTATTATATCGTAAAGTAGACAGAATGAGGTTATGTATGGAACAACACACTACGCAGATGGGCCCCGCGGCTTTGCTGGCACACACGCGATCTTTTAATGAAGTTTTCAATGGCCGTTTTTATTTTTATTTTATTTATTTATTTTTTATGGGCAAAATCACCACTTTCATGTTGTCTCTCCAATACCCAATTAAAAAACTCTCATGGTCAGCTGGCCTCAGGTCCTGAGTCAATTGAACTTTGTATGCATGAAGATGCAAATCCTTTGTCAAAATTCACTGCATAGTGGATTTGGAGACACCAATTTGCTGAACTCGGTGTCGAATTGAGGTGGAAAGAGTTTGAGCTACATCATTACGTACAGCTGCGATATTTTCGGTCGATCGACCTGGTCGAAGGCGCGTTGTTGTCTTTACACCACTAACAGACCGAGTTTTGGCAAATTTATCCATTAATCTCTTTACAGTTGACTCTTTTGGAGCATTATTGTGACCCCAAATTAATCGCAACTTGCGAACTGTAGCCGCAAAACTTTCACCATTTTGGTAAAACAATTTCACAATGAGAATGCGTTGTTCATTCGTTGAGCGTTTTTACTAACCTCGTACCTTCTACTAGCAAACAATAACAATTGTTCAAATGTCAAACAATGACACTTCGAATGGCGCCAAATTTAAATCTTGCGTTCCTGTTGGGACACCCCTTCCTTCATCACGGAAATCGTTTTAATGTTTTATCTCAAGATTGCTTTAGAATTTTAGAAAAGAAATACAAAAAAAAAATACACACTCGTATTATCCCACGAAATAATTATTGTTTGTGGTTCTTGATTAAATGATTTGTTTATTAGTTTTTTTAATAGATTCAATAGATTTAGTAAGGCGTGAACATTGCAAAGTGAACTTTGTAGGAAATCACTTTAGAAGCAGCTTTCAACTGTTGCAATTGCATACCGTTAAAAAGAGCTTCCCAAAATAAGAAAATATGCTCATATGGCGTATAGTAATATCTTTGGAATTTGGGCAAATTTTTTATGAAATTCGGGTTTCGATTGAAAAAAAAGAGGAAAATATTATATGTAGTGATATTTTTTTTTCTGTATATTCTTTTTCCTTTTTTTCACAAATTGGCTAAAAAAGTTTTCTATTCTAAAATATTTTTTTTTTTTTATGTAGAAAGACTTGTTAGTTCCACACAAATTTCCTATCTCATAACAAACAGTTCCGAAATTTCAGTAACCTATAAAAATGACCATCTTTTATGGTAGTAGCGGACGCATATGTTTTTGTTTCTATGTTCGTCATTGTAGGGTAAATAACCATAAAAATTCTAGCGCTTGAACTATAACTGAAGATAATGAAAATATGTATTGAAAATCTATAAAAATTCAATTTTTCTAAATTTTCTTCAAATTGTGATCTGTTATGAAATTCAATCTCAATGGCTCTGATAACATACCATCCTGCCTCGGGGATTGATTTCTCAATGCAATCCGCCAATTACAAATGCAAAATATTGCAGTCCCAGTATAGAGCCACGGCCAATGACTTTTTTTTTTTTTTTTTTTGTAGCAAAAAGAAAAGAAAAATAGCCGACAAAATCATTATGTAAGTCATATGCAGTGCCGTATAATTAAAAAATTATATCGAAGGTTTATACAACAGTTTGCAGTTATTGTGGTATTTCGGAGGACACCATATGACCAAATTCATATTTTGTTATTAATGTCATAAAGGTATCAATGGTATAAAATCGTTTATATTTTATATTCCACAGTCCAAAACAAAAATACTCGGACCACAAATGCGAATGTCAAGAAATTGTGCTTAAAAACCACTGAAGAAAACAACAAAACTCTGAAACGATCCCAATCAAGCATCTATTGCTAATTTCACCGAGAATAATGATAATCTATCCATAATTTCTACTAGCTTTTCCACACCCACCAAGTTTTGGTTATTTTGCATGAAAAACTTCTCTAAGTTAAAATTTTAATGAGTTTTTTCTTTCTTATCCCAATAAATTAAATCCCTGTATTTCGTAGCTTTAAACAGTTTAGACAATTAAAATAACATAAAATCACATTATTCCACCCATGGTTCTCAAATTTAGTAGATTAAGAAAATTTACTAAATTCGTACAGCTTCGCCAAATGTAAACTCACATAAATTTTCCAAAATATGTTTTCATCATAATTTTATTTTACGACACATTGTTTGCGGTTGTATCAAAAATCAATTCAGGCATTTCTAGGAGCAGAATTTATGAAGAATTGGAGATAATTATTCGATAACTAAATAATAAAAATTAACCATATGTAGGAGTATGTATGTGTTATCCATTGTTATCCATTTAAGTAAAGTTAAATAACACACACATAAAGCTATGATTTCGATGCAACTTTTATTTCATTATAACGCCTAGACTTTGCCATTGCCAATAAAATGACCGCCTTTGGATTGGTTGCATCAGTGTATCATTGGGGGGTAGTTTTTAACTACTTTTTCTTACATTTTGGGCGGTATCTCAGAGATAACTTGGCGAATGTTTAGTTTCAAATGCTTAAACGTTTTGGGATTATCTGCGTAAACACCGTCTTGGGCGTAGCCCCAATAAAGAGTCTAACAACGTTAAATCACATGATCTTAGTGACCAATTCACGTCGCTAAATGGTAAAATTACGCTTTCTGGAAACTTCTCATGTAACAAAGGCGAAATTGGTTGCGTTGAGTAGCTCGCGGCACCATTTTGGTGAAACCACATATCGTATTGTTCATAATCTTCAATTACAAGTAAAAAAAGCCGGTTATCATACGAACATAGCGCTCTGAATTGACGCTAATGACTCCTTCAGTGTCATTTTCGAAAAAGTACGTCCCAATAACACCTCCAGACCATAATGCGGTCTAAACAATCACTTTTTCGTTGTGCAATGGCTTTTCCACAATCATTTCTGGCTTCTCCAAGCCCCATACGCGATAATTTTGCTTCTTGGTGTAACCAACGCGTGGGAATTAAGCTTCATCGCTAAAAAAAAATCATTTATCCAATTAGCATACCTACGGCGTTGTGAATGGTCAGCCGGCTTAAATTATTGCGTGAATTGGACTCCATGTGAATGGAGGTGCTAATATAAATGCCAAATATTCCTTAATGAGCCGTAAGATAGGCCCAATAGCTGAGAACGCCGTGGAATCGACAAATTCAGTTTATCCGCCACACTTTCACTAACAGAAACGGCAGTGCATACATTGCGATGATGCACAGGTGTCACCACATCTGTAACGCTTCCAGTCTCTTTAAACTTCATTATAATCTTGTCAATTCCTTGATCAGTATGCCGATTATGATGGTGCACAAAAATTGCCCACGTTTGAATCATTACGTTTATAGTAAGTTTTAACTACTTTTACACGTTTTTCGGTTGTTAAGCGATCCATATTTGTAAATGGCAAACATTTCAGTAAATAAATAACACTTCAGACGGCAACTAATTAACAACTGACAGCCTTGCTATCGGTTTTGAAACCACTAAACGCTATATTATATTATTATATATATTTCATTCAAATTAGTTGACACTACCCTAGTAAAAACGTGGTATTCAACACGAATGTCCTTTTTTCCACGTATAAATTTATCATTCACGAGGTAGACAAATTCCTAACATCACCAGGCTAGAGCGGCGAAAGCTGTAGCAAAGGAAAAATATTCTTTGAACTCCCAACCCTCATAAACTCCTAGTGAAAAGTAAATTTTAGCATGCATCCGTGATGTATTTTGCTATTACCAAACCGCGGAGGTTTGCAGTCAATGTTTCAATGTTTAATCAATTTATCGACAAAATTTGACTGCTTTGTAGGCTCTCTTTCTTACATAAATCATCCGCAAGACATCTAAGTTGCGGGTCTGTTGTTGTTTAAATATCATGTAGAATTCTATACAATCATTGACTAGAGGTTATTAACAAATCCCTATGTGTGTATACGAGTATAAATATTATAACAGATTACACATGTGCGTAAATAAATGCTTTTGCCCCATAAGACATCTGCGAACGTATGAGTGTACTGTCATATTATTTTTGATTATGAAATTCTTAACTTAATTCGGATGTGCCAATAGACTAAACTTTCACACATACAAAAAAGGAAGGAGTAGGATAATGACTGTCTGACTTTTCGTGTAAACAAAAGTGTTTACAAAGTACAAAGTGACTTCAATAGCTGGCAAAATCGTCACCCCTCTTGGTGATTAACCGATTTTCCAAACACGTGTTGGGGTGTTGTTGTGCTGCTTAACCTCTTTTTTCTGTTTCGCTACAGTCAAGCAACCAAATTATGAAAATACGTTTCGGCGCTTCCATGGTGGTTGATATTTGGGTAATGAAATAATTAGGATATTTAGAATTTTGAAATGAAGCCATCGTCTGTTCGTAATCAAATGTCGAACTCTTCAAGGATTGTAAGAGATGACTTCTCGAGTTTGAATCTTAACCCGTATTAAAAATTTGTAAAAAATTATGGAAAACAAGTTTTCGGGATTGGGCTTTCCCTAAATTGAGTAATGTACAAATATTATCTCCGTACAAAAGACATTTTCTTAACAAATTCTTATTTCATCATTGACATTCATAAGACATGTAAATAATTTTTTTAATCAATGTATTTCATTTATTATTATTTTATTTTATTGATAGAAAATTCAATTTTATTTCATATAACTAATTTGTTTTAAAGATGATAGACCGTAAATGACCTTCATTCTTATTCATGCATATGCGACACCTGATCAGAAAATTATTCATTCGCGATGGCCTCAATTATTGTTTTAATGGACTGCTTCAATTCAGTCAAATTCTCTGGTTTCCTTTTGTACACTTCTTGCTTGATAAAACCCTATAAAAAAAATTCAGGTCAGGTAACCTTGGGAACCAGCGGAAAGTGAGATTTCTGGATATTAATTTGTTTGGGAATTTTCGTTGGAGCAGATAAAACCGGCCTGCTCCACCTTGCTGGAACCAAATACTGTTAAAACGGATGCCTCTTTGGCGCAGTTCTGGTTAAATAAACTCCTTCATCATCTTTGAAACAAGGTTCCTTATTGACAGCTGACAGTTGACAGTAGAACGAATCATGCGGCACCCTATAGTTAAAATACCTTTCTAATTTCACATCAGTATAGCACCTATGAAGACATATTTAGGATCGTTACTACCGAATGCATTATTTCCATGTAAAGAAGACTTTGTCGCCTTAAATTCTGACGCACCAAATTTGAAAAAGCTATTTCGTTTTTTATTTTTAACTCAAATAATGTTTTTCCCACTTTTTAAATACCTTAGCACAGCTTATTAAATTGTATATCACACCAATGCTACACATCTGGCATTACATGCTCCAAATTGTGCCACAACATTTACAGTAGTCAATTTAGTTTGGAATCGCATTGCGAATATAAAGGGTGTCCAAATAAGAACGCAATGACTGATGCAGCAATTGAATTGTTTCTCTGGCTGTATGACATATGGCGCCATTTTGTTGAAACCACATACCCTCCACATTCATTTCTTCAATTCTAGGCACGAAAAAACTGGTTATCATTTCACGATACCGAACACCATTGACTGTTTGCGCTTGGCATGCCTAATTTTCATAAAAAAATGGTCCAATGATTCATCCAGCCCAAAATCCAGGTTGAGGACGCAGTTGCTTCTCGTGAATCACTTGAGGATTTTCCTCTCCCCAAATGTGACAATTCCGCCTATTGACGAAGTCATCAAGATGGAAATGGGCCTCATCACTGAAGATGATTTTATCGGCAAAATCAGCATTTTCATGTTGTCTCTCCAATACAAAATTAAAGGGGTCCCTTCGCTGTCCATGATCAGCTGGCTTCAGTTCCTGAGTCAATTGAACTTTGTATGCATGAAGATTTAAATCTTTCGTCAAAATTCGCTCCACAGTGGATTTGGAGACACCAATTTGCTGAGCTCGGAGTCGAATCAAGGTGGATGGAGTTTGAGCGACATCATCACGTACAGCTGCGACATTTTCTGTCGATCGTCCTGGTCGAAGACGCGTTGTTGTCTTTACATTACTAACAAACCCAGCTTTGGCAAATTTATCCATTAATCTTTTTACAGTTGACTCTTTTGGATTATTGTGACCCCAAATTGATCGCAATTTGCGAACTGTAGCCGCAAAACTTTCACCATTTTGGTAAAACAATTTCACAATGAGAATACGTTGTTCATTTGTGTAGCGCTCCATTTTTATTAACCTCGTACCTTCTACTAGCAAACAATAACAATTGTTCAAATGTCAAACAATGACACTTCGAATGGCGCCAAATTTAAATCTTGCGTTCTTATTGGGACACCCTACAGAAGCAAAAAAGGAGCATTTTTGCCTCATTTCGTATTTTTGTTTTAGAAAAGCAAATTCGTTTCGTGTGCGATTTAGATCCCTTAATAGAAAGCACATGCCAAATTGATTCAAATTCCCATCTGGAAATTTCACACTCAAAACTGAACACCGGGTAGTCGCCTAAATGAGATTGATAAATACAAAATTAACGCCGTTATGTAGTCGGACTGATGCGTTTATGGTCGAAAAGTTACGGAAAAGCTGAAAGTGGTACTCACAACCATTGAAAGGCTTGGACTAAAAACTAAATTTTTTTTTTAGATTCCGCACGAAGAAATCCACATAACTAAGCAGATAAGCGTTTGAAAGTTATTGCCTAAACGCAACCCGAATTTAAATAGAATTATCACTGGTGTTATGACAGCACGTACTCTATATAAGCCAATAACATCGCATCGCACCGTGCGTATGCCTTTTGAATAAGTCATATAATTTGTAGACGAAAAGCGCATCGAATTGCATTCAATGAAGAACAGAAATAACCGAAACTAGAGATCATATGAATAAGATAATAATTTGTAAAACTTGCCAACAGAAATTAAAGATCATGAGAATGAAGTAATAAATTGCAAACTTTAGCAAAAGGAATTAGAGACCATGAGAATGAAAAAATAATTTTATAAACTATAAAATTGTAAATATTTATGAAAAGTAATCTGCGCATCATATTGAACAGATGGGAAATAAGGAAATATAAAAGTAAACCGAGATGCTGTTAAGAGCAAATTCATATTCAATAAATTTAACTTAACTAAGACTCAAATAAAACAGTCGTGTTTAATTTAAATAAGTTGGGACATGCACTATGAACAAGTGCAAGGATAAAGAAATAAGTGAGCTCGTGAATTGGGGCTTGCACTACGAATAAGTGGTGGGTTCCCATAGAGAAAATGCAGGTATTGTGGAACAACAAAGGGATAGACCGCTGTCCCTTAGTGATTGTGACCTTAATGGTTCCGATGTTTTTAATTCTGGGAATGAAAAAGGGATTCTTTCCAAAAATGTCAACACAAAGAGATCCTGTTCCAAACAAAATTAATGCGATCAAACTTCATCAAACCATGTATTGAACCAAAATGTTTATGCTGTCTGTATAAACTACATTTATACTTATTAATTATTAACTATGAATTATATGTATTACCCTGAACTATGAAGATGAACTAATTGGATTACATATAATTACCTAAATTGTGTAAACCTAAATATCAAGTTAAATTCTACTACTGAGTACAACTAAATGAAATCCCATGTAAACCCATATTGAAGCTAGCACTATTGTGAATGAACCTTATTCAATAATGCCCAAAACCAAAACGGAATATCAAGATTATACTAAAAAACCAAGAGAACCGAGGTTTCTTGGCACGTACAACTTAACAACAATTCCCTCTTCTTTTGTAACCCGCCCAAGGTGAGCACGAGCTGCCCAAATTCTATACCTATATATTCAGTTCGCAATTTACTCTAAATACTTATTACTTACTTACTTTTTCCCCCAAACAACAATTCTTTTTCGTTATAATTTCTCGATATATTTCGAGAAATTATGCTCATATATACTCTAATTTAGGTGCTTGGATTTTCCACTTTTCACCATAACCAAATCTCAAGCCCTACTTAATGTATACATATTCGCACAAACGAAAATATACACTGTCAATTTGGTGAATTTGTTAAGGAGTTGTTTACTTTGACCTGCTTCCAAGAAAATAAACCATAAATTCTGTTGAAGCACAAAGGCAAAAAAACTTACCACTACTCCGCCTAATAAACCCGATCTGGATTTTCATTTATTCTGGAAAACGCAACACATATTTTATTTGAATTCTTGAAATGTCGGTTTAGATATGAAGCTTTTCAAGTAGTTTGCTGGCAAGGATCAGTCATTCTTCTAATCTAGAATTAAAAAAAAAAAAAAAAAAACATTGCCTAAACAGTGGCAGGAGTTCTTGAATAAAATTTCTCTTGCATTGTGGATCAAAATCAATTATTTGTACAAAAAAAAATCTAAAATTTACTTTAAACAAGAAAAACTGGACTTAATTTCTTGGCAAACCATTTATTCTTTATTGCTCTAAAAAAATTTAACTTGAATTAATTTGATTTCCGAACATTTGTTTTGATAAGACAGACAATATTTTTTTTAGGAAACAAACGGTTCTATGAACAGGGCAAAAGATGACTTTGGAGAAGAATCCCCATTTGAAGTACTAGAAAAGAAGGCACTTTGTTTAAGTAATAGGGAAAGCAGAGTGATTACAAATGAAGTTTACATCTTAAAAATTCTATAACGGATATCACAATCTAAGATAGATAATTAATATTTACCAACAAAGTAAGTTATTCATGTAGCGGTTTCAAAACCGCCGGTCTGGCAAAGCTATCAGCTGTTAAATACTTATCGTCTGAAGTGTTACTTATTTAGTGAAGAACGAAGAACGCGTAAAAATATTTAAAACTTATTTCAAAAGTAGTGATTCAAACGTGATTTAACACGACCGTTTTTTGGCTTTATTACATAAGAAATTTCTAGAAAGCGTAATTTCACGTTTTTGAAACGTCAATTAGTCACCAAGATTATGCACTTTGACGTCTTTAGACTTTTTTTGTGGGGCTACATCAAAGATCGCGTTCACACGGGTAATCGCCAAATGTACCGCCCGAAATGTGCGAAAAAGTTGTCGAAAATTACCTCAAAAGTATCCGCTGCTACAACCAACCCATAGGCGCGTATTTAAATAACATTGTATTTCATAATGAGAAAGTCAAAGCATTAAAAAAAAATGAAAGTTTTAACGAAATCACAGCTTTGTGTATTTTTATTTAACTATACTTTTGAAACCGAAAAATGGATAACCCTGCATAACGACATCATAACATATGGTTTCACCTTGATCATCGATATTGTCATACTACCGATACCGAAAATTTGTTTGAAAAAAAAAAAATCCATTAAAATGGAAATCAGGACCAAATTAGAAAGAGTTGGCAACCCTTACGGAGTAAACATCAAATATTTTTGCGCTCGTCTTTGCAAATTTTAATTATTAAAAATATATAGATTGCTGTGTTTTTTGCATTGAAAAGACAACATAAATCCGTTCTGCAAATTTCAAAAAAGCCAAAAATTGTGAAGTATGGCAACGAACAGCAGACGTAGTATTAAAAACAATAAAATTATTTGTGCACAATGCAAATTGGTGATAGAAGATAAGGAGGAAAGCATAGAGTGCGATAAGTGCAACAAAAACTTTCATGCTGTTTGTACTGAGTTAGACAAACGTCAATACGAATACTTGGTTAAGCATGAGAATGAAGAGTATGTTTGTCATCTATGTGGTAACAACAATTGTTCGCTGAAAGCAGAACTGAATATAATCAAAACGGAATTGAAAAAACTGGATCAACTCTCTCTCCTGCAAGAAACAATGACTTTTATGTCAAAGCAATTTGATGATATACTGAAGGGAGTAGCAGAAAATAAGAAGAAGTTAGAAGCTGTACAGAAGGAGAATAAGGCGCTTAAAACAGAAATAACTGATTTGAAAAACACAGTCAAATTTTTAAACGATCAGAGAGTAAAGAACGATTGCCTCGTAACTGGTGTAAAGATGAGTGATGGTGTGTCAGCTGTGGATGCTGTTTTGAAGTTGTCGAGTGATGCTGGTGTTGTAATGTCAGCTGAAACAATTAGTGATGCCTACTATCTGAGAAAGAAAAACGCGTCAAATGGTAAACAGTCAGTAGTAGTTAAACTAAATTCAAAAAAATCTAAAGATCAACTGATGTCTATTAAACCGAAATTGCGGGAAAAAGATGAAACCAAAAACATATATGTTCAAGACTATTTGAGCAGAGAAACAATGAGTTTATGGAACTATGCGAAATCATTAAAAACCGTTGGATATAGATCAGTTTATGTAGCAAATGGTTCAATTTTTATTAAAAGAAGCGAATTGTCGAAGCCGAGAATAATCAGATGCGCGGAGGAAGTAGACGCATTATTATTGGAAGCAACTACTCATCAACCGAAAAATAGCCGATCGCAGAGAGTGCATGATGTTGATGACGATTCTGATAATTATTTATCACCCAAATGAAATGTATATTTATCATTTTGAGTAGATATAAATTTTTTTTTCAATTTTTTTTATTTTTATGAATCAATATTTTAAATCTTTTGAAGCATTTACGAATCATTTCAATAATCCAGAACACAATATTTTCAGCATTTTTTCTGTAAATATCAGGAGCATATCTTCGATAACTAAATTTAATCAATTTAAAACATTAATTTCAAAATTTTCACATTTGCCTGCTGTTATAGCAGTTCAGGAAACATGGTTTAATCAAAATCTTGTTCAGATTTATAACATACCGGGATATAAAGCTGTACATTGTTGTAGATCTGATAGCTATGGTGGTACCTATATTTACGTTAAACATGATATTCCTTTTACAGTGAAACAAATTTCGAATCAAAATTCTATAGATTCAGTTATATTGAGATTGAATGACGTAAAATCTAATGGAAAGCATATTACTATAGTTTCATTTTATAAGTCACAAAGATGTAATGCAGCATGTTTTATTGAATTCTTGGAAAATTTATTTGTTCGCATTGGCCGTACACCCTGCATATTTGTTGGTGACGCAAACATTGACCTATTAAACGATAATTCATCTGCTGAACTTTTAAACCTTTTATCAAGTTATGATATTGTTAGCTGTCATAATTTAATTACGCGTCCGCAGAGTGGAACGTGCATTGATCATGTTTAAAGCAATTTACATAAACCTATGGAAATTGCTTCAACAAAATGTAGTTTATCAGACCATAACATTATTTCTTGTAAGGTTCATATAAAGGCGCACACCAAGGATTTTGTTACAAAAAAATACTTTAAATGTGACTATGATAAAGTAAAAGACCTCATTCAGAATGAAATCCAAGATTTGCCATATACTGGTAACCCGTCGGTTGACACATCTGCTTTAATTAGTCGTTTCAAAAATGCTATGGACAGTTCTACAGCTCAAAAAGAACAAGTTACATGTTTGAAAGACCGTATCACTCCTTGGGTAAACGGTAATTTACAAAAACTGATAGCATATAAAAAGCTTCTGTTAAAGCAGCGAAGGAAAAAGCCAACCAAAAATATTGACGAAAAATTGAAAAGGATTAGCAATATTATTAAGATAGCTAACAATTGTTCTATGAACAATTACTATGTTGACAATCTGGCCAGTATGAGGAACGATCCTAGGAAATCTTGGGTTTTTATTAATGAGACACTTGGAAGAGCATTAGACAAGCAAATCAATGTAAAAAATGTCGATGGTGAATTTGTTGCAGATAATGTTCAGAAAGCTGAAATGTTAAATGATTATTTTGTAAATTCAGTCAATGAATTAAAAGGACAAATAATACAACTCCCTTCGGATACGTGCCATTCCTTTAGAACATTAACAAACTGTAACAGCAGATTTCAAGCTAGAATAACTACGCTTGATGAAATGAGAAATGTCATATCCAGCTTAATATCGGGAAAAAGTCCGGGTCATGATAACATTTCGGCAAAAATTCTTAAGATATGTGCTGATAGTGTGACTCCACGTTTGGTTAACATCTTTAATGATGTAATTTATACTTCACTATATCCCGAAATATTAAAAATCCATAAAATTGTACCAATACCTAAGGAGAAAATATCTACCTCCGTTGATAAATTTCGTCCAATATCAATATTGCCAATTATAGACAATGTCTTTGAACATATTTTGCATACACAGCTCTTTACATATTTCCAAGATAACAATTTGTTAAACGATTTTCAATATGGTTTTAGAAAAGGTTGTGGAACAGAGGAGGCAACAATTAATGTGCAAAATTTCATATGTAAGTCGTTGGATGACGGGTATAGGGGTGTAGTTGGAGTTTTTTATGATTTGTCAAAAGCGTTTGATCTAATAGATCATGATATCTTACTTCAGAAACTCAGATTTTATGGTGTGCGTGACAAAGAACTTTTTCTCTTAAAAAGCTATTTGACGAAGCGGTTACAATTTGTACAAATTGGTAATAGTAAAAGTACTTTAAAACCAGTAGAGCATGGAGTCCCCCAGGGAAGTGTATTGGGTCCCTTGTTATTTTCTTTGTATATAAATGACTTGCAAAATATTGACTTATCAGGTAAAATGTTTGTGTACGCTGATGATATTGCTATTTTTTATCCATATAAATATGAAACGGCTGTGAAGCCTTACATAGAACGGGGAGCAAGTCTATTAATAGAGTATTTGCGTATTAATAAACTTTCCCTTAATCCAAAAAAAACGAAATTGATAAGATTTAGGCCACATTGTCGGTTCAACGACGGCTTTAGTATATACGTAGATGCTGAAAAAATTCCAGAAGTTAATTCAGTTAAATATTTGGGATTATATTTTCAAAGTAATCTTTCTTGGACACTGCATATAGAGTATCTAAAGTCTACAGTATCACCTGCCATAGGTTTATTGTATAAATTTAGAAATAAATTCGATCAAAATACTAAGTTTCTAATATTTCAAGCTTTAGTTCAAAGTCATTATAACTATTTAGCTATTATGTATGGTTATGAAAAGAGTTCTGAATTAAAATCACTCCAACGACAACAGAATAAAGCACTAAAAGCTGTAGCAAACTCGCCAATTTCATATTGTACGCTTTCTCTGTATAGAGATGTTTTTCCAACGGTTTTGCCAGTATATGGTTGTTATAAATAAAAATTGCTAATATATGTTTTCAAATGTTTGCATAGTATTGGCCATCACACGATAAATTTTTCCCGAAATCAGTATATTTTCAATACGAGAAATAATGACAATTTGAGAGTAGCTATGTGTCGATCTGAAACAACAAAACAGCGTATAGAACATTCTGGTAGTAGTCAGTATAATATTTTACCACAACAGCTAAAATCACTAGAAACACTTTCGTTATTTAAATCTTCAATGAAAAGGTATTTATTGCAAAATATTGAAGAGCTTCTGGTATGAATTTTGAGTTAATATTGAAGTATATGCCAAGAAATTAAATTTTTCATAAATATGTTTGTATTCTTGTATTAAACTATTGTTATTATACAAAAAATTTTGATGTAACTATTTTGCCAACTAGCCTCTATAATGCCATGTGGCGCTGAGGCGTAATTTGTATGAATTTGTATGATATAATAAATGAAAAAAAAAAAAAAAATTTTGTAAAAAATGAAAAAATAAAAAGTAATTTAAAAATTCAACATTTCAGTTACCAAAGATGCGTTGACAATTCTGATTTTTTCAACAAAATTATTCAAAAGTCTGAATAATTGAAAATTTAGTATTTTATATTTTAGAGTTTGCTAAGTTTTAGTTAATTCAAAAGTAATGAATTATCTCACAATACGTTGCATTTACTTTGAGTTTTCCCTACAGGAATTTATAGAATTTCAAAAAATTATTCTAACACGTTAAAAACAGAATTTTTGATTAATCGATCACAGGTATGTAAGTTGTAACTGTTGGTCCTCATTTGTAAATATATGTAAAAGTCGATATGTGTCGGTATGGCCGACCTTAAATTTCAAGTATGGTATTAAAAATGTTTGCTCAAAAGCACAGCTAAATATTTAGTTCATTCCCAGTTGATATGCGATACCAATGCCAATGCCAAAAGTGTATGTTTGCGATATTGTATGTGAGAGATTTTTGTAATTCAATACATCGTAGGTAAATATGCATACTCACTGCAATGCAAATAAACAAACAGAAATTGAATCTGGAAGTGAAAAAAATCACTCAAGCCTTAGGAATTTAATAAAATAGATTTGGTAACCCTGCAGCATTAATAAACGAGGAATGAGCATTGAGAGGAAATACTCAAAAGTATACGAGATTCACCTGCTCTCTCTTTTTTTTTTCTCTCTATCTCTCTCTTTACCGCAAAGGATAACAACAAACGACACTTGTAGACTAAACTAGTCCTCTGACAAATGTTTTCACGAACGGTTGGGGTTTTCAGGCGACAGCGTACGATGTTCGGTCATGTTAGAATTCTTTTTAACTTAAACGTAGAAATGTGAATGAAAAAAGAATCTTTGTTTATCTATAGAAGTAAAAGTGGGCGAAGACAAAAATATACGCTTGAAAAAGATGGGTTTATTCAAGTGAGAGCGAAATCTTACACTCCACGTAAATCTAGATATAGCCAAGTTCAAGGATATTGTGATGTTTAAAGCATACAGCACACGAGTTACGTTTCATGTAACAACAAAATGAAAATGTACTAAAATTTATTGAATGAAATCGAGTCATGCGTTGCGCCACTAAATGCGCATTTTGCATAATGAAATAATTAATATATGGGTTAGTCATTTTTCGATTTCAAAAATAAAGTTGAATTAAACGCACTTAAAGCTATGATTTTGATGAAACATTTATTTCATTATTATGCTTGGACTTTGCCATTATGTAGGAAATATAATGTCATTTAAATTACCGTCTCTGAGATGGTTGCATCAGTGGATCGATTTGAGGTAGTTTTCGATCACTTTTTCGCCCATTTCAGGCGGTATCATGGCGATAACTTAACGAATGTTGGTTTTCAAATGGTCCAACGTTTGAGGATTATCCACGTAAACACGACCTTTGACGTAGCTCCACAAAAAATGTCTAACGGCATGATCTTTGTGGCTAAAATGTGATATTATGTTTTTTGGAAACTTCTCATGCAATAAAATCAAAATAATTGCTCGTGTTGCGTATCTCGTGGTACGGCCTTGTTGAAAAAAACATATCGCCCAGTTAATAATCTTTAACTGTAGGACAAAAAAGATTAGTCCGAATTGAAATTCGAATTATCCGTCACACTTTCTCTAAGAGAAGCAATATTTTCGGCAGTGCTTACATTGCGACAATACACAGATCTTCCTACATCTGTAACGCTTCCAGTCTCTTCAAATTTCTTTACAATCGTGCCAATTTTTTGCACAGTTGGTCGATTATGATAACCATAATCGCACCGTAATGTACGAAATATTCCCATGCTTAAATCACCACATTTGCTCTAAGTTTTAACTTTTGTTACGCGTTAAACGATCGATTTTCGTAAATGATAAACCTTACATTAAATAAATAACACTTCAATGTGACAGGTATTTGACAACTGACAGCCTTGCCACACCGGCAGTTTTAAAACCACTAAATAGATAACGCATATATGGAGTTAAATAATATCCAAGGATTCTGTGATATAATGCGAAGGCAAATTTATTAGTGATAACCAAATTAAGTTCTACAATTTTACATTTCTACAATTCTTTTCTACTAAAGGTTTTTAACTTTCTAGAGATAAATTACAATACATTCATTTAGAAAACCAGTAATAAACAAACTATGAATAAGCTAAATCTAAATGACAAAACATGTGTTATGAAAACTTTCAAATCAGGTTAGAGCTGTTGTCAATAGGCCATTAGAAATAATTTGTGAATCAAAAATGAAGCTAAATTGTTTACTTTGCTGAATGAATACTCACCCTGTGATTACACTAGATAGGTATTATCAAATGTCTCAAAAAATATGAATTATATTTTGCAATTACCCTTTTTGCATGTAATAAGAAAGATTTCATTCTGAGTTGATATCACACATCTTCAGTGTAAATGAACAAAAATTGTTTTTATATTATAGAATGCCATGACCTTGTCTCCAAGTGGAACCGTCTACTCCCATTCCAGTCCACTGATTTGACTTGTTCCTTTGTTTCAGGTGTGCAGTGGTGGACCCATTTCTCATCCATGGTTGTAAATCGATGCAAAAATGTATTTTTATAGCAGTGAAACATGGCTAAACACTCTGCTGAAACATCCTATCGACGCTTTTTTGCTCTATTGCAGGCAAGCGCGGCATCCATCTTGCGCAAAGCTTTCTCATTTTCAAATCTTCGGTTAATATACGATGTATAGCACTTTTTGAAATGCTTATCATTTCAGTTAGCTCACTCAATTTCAACCAACGATCACCCAAAACAATTTTGTTGATTTTTTTCACTGAGTCTGACGTGGACACCCCCATTGGTTAACTGCTACGGTGTTCATCGTAGCAGCTCGTACAGCCTCGTTTAACTTCTGCTACCCAATATTTTACAGTCGTAAACGAAGGAGCTGACTTCCCCCGAGTTGAATCTAGCTCGACTTCGATATTGATTGAACTGAGACTTTTCAAATGGAAATATAAAATTTCCATGTTTACAAATTCACTGAGATCGTTTAATTAAAAATACTAAATACATATGTTTTATAAGGTTGCCACTTTTCATCAAAAGAATTTTTTTTATACTACTGGCTCCGTCTATACGTCAGGTCGGGTAATTGTGGGACCATCTCCGTAACACTGTTATTTACTCAGACCATGTGCAGAGTCGAGTTCGACATAGACAAATTTGGGCAATTGGTCAACTACAACGGTGTTCGTGATGATAGCTTGTACGGCCTCCTTTAAACTCTGCTACCCAATATTTTACAGTCGTAAACGAAGGAGCAGACTTACCCAGAGTTGAATCTAGCTCGGCTTCAATATTGATTGAACTGAGACTTTTCAAATTGAAATATAGAATTTCCATATTTACAAATTCATGGCTGAAATAAAAATACTAAACAACGTGACATCTCGAAACTTAAAACATATGTTTTATAAAGTTTTTACCTTTCATCAAAATATTTTCTTTTTTTAACTAACTTTCAGCAAGTTTTGGGACCGCCCTTGTAACACCGTTATTTAATCAGATCGTGTGCCAAGTCGGGTTTGGCGTAGATAAATTTGGGCAGTTATAAAAAGATTGTACGATAAGGATTCACATAAGTCTTACAAATAAATGTTACCACAAACTGGTATGATGAAAACGAATGATATTTATATTTATAATATTTGTATATAACTATATAATTATTTATAATTTATAACTATTCATAATTTACTTATAAACTATATAAAGATATTTAACAGCATAATCATCGTGACGTGGTGGAAAAACATTTAAAATACTCATCGCCTGATATCATACAAATTTTGCCTCAATTTCTTGTACAGAATTGAAAATAGATTATTTAGTTATTCCTTCGACTAGAACATATTTGCCAGAAAACTCATGATATGTATCAAAAATCAAATATTTATTTCAAAAGTAAATAATAAATATCAACTCGAACACTTTCGCAAACCTGTTGCTGAGTCAACATTTCGGTATTGTAACAAACTGTTAAATCAGTACATCTTCTATGACATTTTCTACAACTTGAAATAGTTGAAATTGTTTATTCTTATGGTGGGAGTACGTTGTCTGATCACAGAATATGATATGGTGTATAAAACATTTATAAAGTAGAATTCCATTTAAAAATCTGACGATAATATTGCGATTTGTAAATAAGCAACAAATAAAACAAAATGCATATCGGTGGAATATAAATGAAGAAATTTTCCACCAAGTTCCACATTATCAAATTATTAATTATTAAAACAAAAATGGTGCTATCTTTTAATTACATATAACTCATGGAAATTAGAAACTCATGAAAAAGAATTACGCAAAACTAACGGAGCGAGGTTATTTACTGATTAACATTATATCCTATCAGATTTCATGAAAGTTCATTCGCCTTTTGTAACACAGACCGTTTATAATACCTTCAGCATTAATTTTTACAATACATTCATCACCAGCCGATAGGTAATCCAAGTTAATTCCTCTCATAAGAACGTTCCAATGACGTTTACTGCAATAATCAATGTCCTTTTAAAATAAATCGTAGTATTAGGCGATGATCTCGGGAGAACTCAATGATGTACAGTGGTATCAACAAACAAGCCACAACAGCCTATTGGTACAGAAATACTTTAAGATGCTAAGACATTTCATTATAGATATGATAATCTCTAATGATATTTAAGCACCCGGTTCTTCATGAAGAAAACGTTGCCTCCAGCATACGATTCTAGACAACAGCTAACAATCTACTCGAATCACAGTGTTGAGGACGATACACCAATTCATCGTAAAATAAACGGGAGTAGCCAAAATGTACACCTCTCATACATACGAGTATTTTGCTCGAATTTCTAATAGCGTATCCGCTGAAACATATTTCAAATACTTTGCAAGAATTTTGCCAGCAAGTAGAACAGTGTGCCAGTAAATAACATAAACTGGTTTCGTTCTCTATCTAATAACCTTCCCAAAACATTGCTTTAAATTATCGAATAAATGTAAACTGTTTATGAAAATACTAAACAATTTCAATATCTCCAGAGAAGGGCCAGTGATTGTATGGTCAAGTTTTGACGCACTGATCCTATTTGGTCATTTGTGGCACATGTGTTTCATAACATCGTGGGCGATGTGCCGACTTATTACTAGGAAAGTGGGCATGTCCTAAATATGCCCGTCATACACAATGTGTTGGCTTAGCCTTTTTTCTCAGCGAAAATGCAAATTTTCAAAAATTTTCTACAACTATACCCACAGTTAACAATGTCCCTTAAAAACGTTATAAGTTTGAACATTTCTCTGCTATGTCTATCAAATAACAACATAAATTGTATTTAATTTCCAAACATAGTAATTGCTAGTAAATTAAAAAAATAATAACAATTTTGCTACACCATTTCCAATTGAAATTCGAAGAATTCCAATTGAAGTTCAAAAGACATCAATTTAAAATCAAAATTTTCATTTAAAATTCAAAAGACGACGATTGAAAATCAAAATTTTAATTTCAAATTCAAAAGAAATCGATTTAAAATAAAAATTTCCATTTGAAATTCAAAAGACGTCAATTGAAATTCAAAAGACATCAATTGAAATTCAAAAGACATCAACTGAAATTCGAAACTCATCAATCGAAATTCAAAAATCATTAATTTAAATTCAAAAAACACCAATTTAAATTCAAAACACATCAGTTAAAATTCAAAACACATCAATTTAATTTCGAAAAACACTAATTGATATTCCAAATTTGTCATTTGAACGTGTACAATGGGTAATTGTAATGGTGACATTAAACACCAACATCAACAAAATGGTTAGCCCATGCACATCATCGGCGGTAAGTAGCCTACAATAATGAAGCTGTGATAATTCTCGAGGCCAAGCGAGAGTGTATTGCGGTCGGAACTACCAATTATTTTTCGAATTTCAATTCATGTGTTTTGAATTTCAATTTATGTGTTTTGAATTTCAGCTGATGAGTTTTGAATTTCAATTGATGAGTTTCGAATTTCAGTTGATGTGTTTTGAACTTCAATTGATTTCTTTTGAATTTCAATCGACGTCTTTTGAACTTCAATTGATGTCTTTCGAATTTCAAGTGGAATATTTGAATTTTAATTGATGTCTTTTAAATTTCAAATGAAAATTTAGAATGTCAATTGATGTGTTTCAAAATTCAAATAGAATTTTTGAATTTCAATTAGAATTTTCCGAATTTCGGAAATGGTGAAGTGGCTTCAACCGTACTCACCCGAAGTGGCAGTTTTTTCGTACTCACCCGAATTTATCCAATATCCAACTCAACCTACCTACGACTATAAGACATACTCGCGTTTACTAGCGCATACACTTTAGCCTTCTATATCGGCTGGTTTGGTCTCTGTCGTACATTTAACGGGCACACATATATTTATAGCTGTTGCAAATGGAATAACAAACATATTGTAAATGAACGATTTTAAAAAAATTGTCTTTGTTTTAATTATACCAAGAACCGAATCTTACAAGAAATAAGCAACATTGGTCAATGTTTTAGAAAAACCAACACAAAAGGTTGTAGTAATACTTACTATAATAGCTCCTAAGCGCCACATCTTTTGTATAAATGCGAGAGCGGCCCCAAAACTAGCCAAACTGACGTACCTGGTGCCAGTAGTTTTATCAAAATTATTTTAGTAAAATGAGGCAATCTTTAAAACAAATGTTTTAAGTTTCAAGGCGCCATATTGTTTAGTATTTTTATTTGAGCCATCAAAATTTAACGATCTCAGTGAATTTGCACACATGGAAAAAATTGGCAACCGTTATGTAATTCCATATTTGCATTTGAAAGATCTCAGTCCAACCAATGTTAAAGCCGAGGTAGATTTTACTCTGGGGGAGACTGTTCCTTCGTTTATGACTGTAAAATTTTGGATAGCAGAGTTTAAACGAAGCTGTAGGAGCTGCCAAGACGAACACCTGGTGGTCGACCAATTGAGATGTCCACACGCCACACACAGTTAAGAAAATCCACAAAATTACTGTGCGTAAGATGGGTGCCGCGCGTGTTTTCAATAAAGCAAAAAAAAAGCGCCGTGAGGATGTTTCAGTAGGGTTTGACGATGTTTCACCACATTAAAACCGAATTTTTGAAACCACTCCTTCGCACCAGTGACAAAGGAACAAGTCAAACAAGTGAAATGGAATGGGAAAATCGTGTCTACAGAAGGCGAAGACGGTTCCATCTGCAGATAAGGTCATGGCGTTTGTTTGGGAGGCGCATGGAATTATTTTTATTGATTATCTTCAGAAAGGAAAAACCATCAACGGTGAATGCTATGCTAATTTATTGCAGCGTTTAGGTGATAAAATTATGGAAAAATGTTGAATTTGGCAAAAAAGATGTTGTTTCATCCAGTTCACACATCCACTATTACGATGGCCACAATTAATGAATTAAAATTCGTATTGGTTCATCACGCACCTTATTCACCAGATTTAGCTTTCTCTGACTATTTTCTATCTCCAAACATAAAAAATTGTCTCTTTGGTGAAAGATTTGACTAAAATGAAGAGGTAGAGTTTGCGTTTGATGGCTGTTTTAAGAATTTTGAAAGTTCTTACAATAAATGGGGTATAGAAGGTATTGAGTATCACTGAAAACAGTGTATAGAGCTAAGAGGAGATTATGTTGAAAAATTATGACAATTTTTTCCAAATTTTTGTGTCTTCTTTTTTGTTATGTTGGGTAGTTTTGTGACCAACCTCGTATAATCAAATCATATACTTAAATTTAAGAACAAAGCTAAAACTACTCATTTTGATTCATGTTCTAATATAGCACACAAATAACTGGCCACAGTTTTGTCGTTCACAAAAGCCACCGTTATCTGAAGGATTTCATTATACTCGTCGATTAATTTGGAATAGCTTTTTGTAAAAATGATCCGATCGATACTTTGATTCAGAATGACTGCAACACCCTCTAAATTGTGTGGCATGACCGCACACTGCGATTGCTTTTCTTGATATTGATTCAATGGATCTAACAACTTTATGTTTGCAATTGCAATCACTTTAAAACTTTTGAGGGATCCTTCATCATTACATCAAAAAGTCTTTGGTGATGAGAATTGCAAGTCTTCATGTTTGGATGTAGCCATATGCACAAAAGGATACATGGTTGCATTTTGTCCGACATTTGTTACTCTTACATTCTAATTTTACTAGGATAACTGTTTCGTGTCCGATGATGCAGAATACAATATTAATGCTGTTGGCCTACAGTAGTACAACACGTGTCCAATTATATACCGTGCTATTTGGCGCCTGTTTAGTTATTTCTTTTTGAAATCGGTTAAAATTTACTAGCGCCACACTGCCTATGTATTCTTCAATATATAACTATAATATATTTTATGGCAATGCCACAGCCATAAGAGGCTCTACGTATGGTTTTTGTAAAAAATTCAATAATTTGACAGTTTTGAAAATACTATGAGAGAAAAAAATATTCTATACAACGAGCTCCCCAAAATTTTTGCATGGAAATCTGCTCTATTATATGGTGTTGCAAGCATTTTACCTTCTGCAATATCTTCCATGCTTTCACAAGTTTGTGCCTCATACATATCTAATAGAATTATAAGAGTTCAGACGAAATAGCATGCCTACAGTAGCCACTAAGCGTGATAATAACACACCTATATATGGTGTGATACTAACAAGCCAGCTTTTATTTATTTTTCTCATCCATCATAATTGGATTTAAATCTCAATCATGTTTTCCACGTAGCAAAGTTGTATCTCAAAATAAATTGGTTGTATGTATAAATAGCCCAAAGGGCGAAACAAAAGTCATTTGCAAACCACAGTGTCACGGCCGGCTGGATGCTTATATAACCTGAAACCATCACATACAAAACAAGTAAATATTTTACCCATTTCCACCTACTTATACTTGTACATGGATGTATCTATCAAAGCATGATTGTGCCATTTCTCGCTCTTTCGCACAAACAAGTCTAATCCTTATGGAGATTGGTTATTTATTGAGGTTCTTCATTGTTATCCGTTACCAAACAATAGGATACTCGTACGCATCCGGCAGGAAACACATGATTGATCTGGGTCTGGATTGTCGTGTGGGATGAATGAAACATATGTGCCGAGGCAAGGATGGCACAGGCATTTGCATTTAGTTGGGGCTGTAAATGATTGGATGACGGTATCAGTGTCACCCAGACACGCGCGTGTGTGATAATGCCGCAAGTCACTGAAAACCTTGATGATTATTGTGCTTAATATTGACATATTAGTAGCCAATTTACTGTGTTAATTACTTTAGTGGTGAGTGAAGAGCTCAGTGTTAACGTTTTCAGCTTTCGATCGCCATTACATGACATTATATAAAAAATATATATAATTATATTATATTATTATGCATATATATATATAGGTATATTATGTTACTATTATTGTATATACTCGTATTATATTATGTTATTGTATAAAAAAATACGAGTATGTACAAAAAAAAACAATACGGTCTCTTAAAAAACATCACCTTTAAGGAAGCTTTATGAACTTAAATAAAAATTTTTCATGTGGAGCCAAACATTTTGGTCGAATGTTAAAATTTATAAATTCCATTTTTGATGTCTGGTTTTAGCAGTTCAATGGTTCTGATTCGTTTAGCTTCGTATTAATTTTAATTTTAGCTTTGATCAAATAAACCTATTTGAAATAACTTAGACAATACCCAAAAACATGGTAATTTGAGAACATGCCAACAGGAGAGTGATATGAAAACAATTAGGTAGGATTAATGTAGAATCGTAGACAAAAATTTTCTGAGACCATAGTTTAAGTACACAATTATAAATTCTGGTCTCTAGCGATTTCGTTTATAATGCTTGACAACATTTTGAAAACGTAAAAATTGATAGCCACACCACCTTCTATACCTTTCACACAGAATACCTAATTCAACCGACATGTTTCTCCATTCAATTTCACTTAATTTAACAAAATTTTGTACGCTTAAAGATGTTGATAAAATTAAAATTAAAAATTAAAATTCGCTACATTGAATACTTGATCCATTACCATGCTTATAAATTGACTATTTTGGCAAAATTCATTTCAATGTATTATTGGAACAGTTCTCCCATGAAAAAGTTTTTTCATATAGCACCAGTCCCAGTCCCAGTTATAATCGTATGTAGTTTTTAATATGATTGAATCATCGTCAAATAAGTATGTCTGTCAAAAACGTCCTTAATGTTACCGCCTTTTATAATGAAAATTCAATTTCTTTTTTCATTTTTTCATTCAAAATATACACTTTTCTAGTACTTTGGATGACTGGGGGGCGCTCAGAAAGTATTATAATACATAATAATAAAGGGAGTCCCAACAAGACCGCAAGATTTAAATTTGGAGCCATTCGAAGTGTCTTTGTTTGACATTTGAACAATTGTTATTGTTTGCTAGTAGAAGGTACGAGGTTAGTAAAAATGGAGCGCTACACGAATGAACAACGCATTCTCACTGTGAAATTGCTTTACCAAAATGGTGAAAATTTTGCAGCTACAGTTCGCAAATTGCGATCAATTTGGGGTCACAATAATGCTCCAAAAGAGTCAACTGTAAAGAGATTAATGGAGAAATGAATAGATTTACAAAAACTGGGTCTGTTAGTGACGTAAAGACAACAACGCGCCTTCGACCAGGTCGATCGACCAAAAATGTTGCAGCTGTACGCGATGATGTAGCTCAAACTCCATCCACCTCAATTCGACACCGAGCTCAGCAAATTGGTGCCTCCAAATCCACTCTGCAGCGATATTTGACGAAAGATTTGCATCTTCATGCATGCAAAGTTCAATTGACTCAGGAACTGAAGCCAGCTGACGATGGACAGCGAAGGGAGTTCGTTAATTGGGTATTGGAGAGACAACATGAAAATGCTGATTTTGCCGATAAAATCATCTTCAGTGACGAGGCCCATTTCCATCTTGAAAATGGCTTCATCAATAGGCAGAAATGTCGCATTTGGGGTGAGGAAAATCCTCGAGTGATTCACGAGAAGCAAATGCATCCTCAACGTGTCACTGTGTGGTGTGGATTTTGGTCTGGAGTAATCATTGGACCTTTTTTTATAAAAATGAGCCATGTCAAGCGCAAACAGTCAATGGTGTTCGGTATCGTGAAATGCTAACCAGTTTTTTCGTGCCTAGAATTGAAGAAATGAATGTGGAGGGCATGTGGTTGCAACAAGACGACGCCACATGTCATACTGCCAGAGAAACAATTCAATTGCTGCATCAGTCATTTCCCGGTCGTGTTATTTGGCGTTTTGGAGATCAAAATTGGCCGCCTAGATCGTGCGATTTAACACCATTAGACTTTTTTCTTTAGGGTTTTTCGAAGTCGATGGTTTACGCGAATAAACCGACGACGACTCAAGTCTTAAAAGAGGAAATTGGACGCTGCATTAATGAAATACCGCAACACTTATACAAAATGGTCATTGAAAATTTCATTGAAAGATCGCGTGTACACCAGCAAAGCGATTTTAAATATATGTGTTTCATTTAAAATGTAAATCTTGTAGTCTTGTTGGAACACCCTTTAAAAGTCATTCCAGTCAGAGGTTCGAAAGCAAATTTGTTAACCAATTTAAGAAATTTTATTGTGGCCGCTTGTAATGGTAAATAAATAATGATTACAAAATATTGCTTACGATAGCAGAAATGAATATTAATAGCATTAGCAATCACTTGGCCAACTCTTAATTTAGCTACAGATGTTTTCATAACGAACCAAAAACCATAAAATATTTTCAACTGTAGTTAATATACAATTTCAAAATTGCTGCAATTACCTTGATGTATGTAAATTTTTCCTTAATATTTGCTTTTTAAAAAGCAACTGAAACTTATACTTTATTGCATAAAGCTCACATTACATGTGAGCATGCAATAAGTGAATTAATTTATATTTAAACGAAGCGGTGTTTCGAATGCAATGTGAAGTTTTGAGGTCAATATGATAATTTAACACTTTTTATGGCATAGTCTAACACAGAGGTGGGTCAAATTTAATATAAGTTGGCACAGTTGATAGTTTTCGGTTATTATCCGCATTCGTGTCCGATGAAATAAAATTTTATGATGTAAAGTTTTAATGGAATTGTGGCTATTTGATGAAATATTTATAATGCATTGCATAAAGTTGGATAAAACTTTACCTTATCGTTTCTGTTTGTAATTATTTAATTGCATTTTCGGAGTTTCCTCTTGCCGTACTCAATGATTTCATACTAAATAATAATGAAATTTGTTTGGTTATTTTCCAGTTTTCTGACTTGTAATTTGATATAAAGCTAACGCTGATATAACAAGCGAACAAAAACATTTATAAATAATACAAATTAAATAAGGCGGGTAGAGGGAAATAGATGCATAAATTATGTGAGATATTTAAAATGCTTATAAAAATGAAGAACCATTGTGGGTGGTATCTAATCGTCACAAAACATCTATTTTATAAAATTTCATAAATTCAATATTCATAAATTCTCGTATAGACTTTATTGGGAACCAATAAAAACCCCCCACAGAGTTTATATAAAAATAAACAAGAACACGTCGCACAGTGCTTCATTTCCACATAATGGTCGATCGAATAAAAAAATAACGGCGACACATAAATGAAAACAGTAAGAGAAAATTAAATCAGGTTCATGCCTTATCTCCGAAACAAATGAATCAGTTGGCCCCAAAATGATATCAAATATTATTACACTATATCTGTGGTCACAACCCGTAACAGCCTAACTCGAGTTAGGACACAATTGAGTTATTAGCACCATCGTATTCAGCGTATCTAAATTTTTCATGTTTGTATCTCTTCTAGGAAGGCAATTAATCCTAAAAAACTTAATAGCTTAAGTTATTTTTCTAAATGACTGTTTTGGCATAACTGCCTAAGTCAATTTAGGATTACAACAAATATAAACATTATTTTTTCATCATTGCCTAAACCAACTTAAGTCGTTAATCCAAAAAAATAAAAAAACAATTTTATTTTCCTAACTCAACATGAGAGATCGAATCTGAAATATTTTGACATAGAATAATAATTTATGTCAATTTAGGCGCACTTAAAGTTTTTTATTTAATCTGGAATAATAGCCTAAATCAACTTGAACTTTTTGACTTTCTTTCGTTCAACAATTCATAAGAGCCTAAGTGTCTTTTTCGATAATATCTTTTGACTGCGAGAATAAACAACTATTTTTTGTTAACGACTAAGTAAAGAAATTCGTTTCCTTGGAATCTGTAGCAAAGTTTTCCAAAAAACACCTTCTCCTGATTTTCAGTGAAGATTCAAAACTTTAAACTCCTGTACTGAAAATATTGAAAAACAGGCTTAGGCTGTTATGGGTTGTGACCACAGATATATCGTACTACCATATTGCTATGTTCCACATATTATTTCCTTACATAGGCAAGTTTTATTAGATCGCATCATATTATTGATACCATTCGATTTACGTCCAATTTAACATGCTGTGCAAATGACTTTTAAATAGAGCCAGCCGATGTTCAAATGGTATAAAACAAGCTGCATGTAAGGTATTAAAGCCATTCTTTTTCTATTCAAAGGCCCATATAAGATGTTTTGTATAAAATATGACATCGCACATAGGTGCAATAAAACTAAACGGTTCAATTTTTATCGACTCAGCCGCTTAGGGTATCAAATCACACGATCTTGTATGCAGAATATCCATTGTGGTGTTCGATGCATGACACGTAACACCAAGTCCATGGTCGTACAAAAGTTTCAATAAATTATTAATGCACACAATCAATGTCTAAATTTGCCTACGAAATAAACTGTCAGAAATTTTCAAGCAAAGTATCCGCTCTTTGTCGAGTTTGTTGTCGAATGCTTTTTGTGCAGTAGCTCACAACATGACTTGCTAGACAAATGCGATGACATTATATAGCCCATACAGTTCATGTTTTATATAAAGCCCGATAGTCTTCGCCATGTAGCAGCGATGGGTCTATATGGACCAAGGAGTACTTTTCCCTCGAAGACTCTCAGATTAATTGATTCATCCGCTTGTGTCATAACCCTAACGGAAGGCAGGTAAAACGAATTTCCGGTGTAGTTAAATTTTTGTTTGTTATTCATTTACTTGCTTAACCCATAATAATATCCGTTCGCCTGCAATAGTTTACTCCTAATCTCTAGGCTGATATTATTATTACGGACAGTAGGCAGTTAAATCCGTTCACCACTTCAAATTTATTGTCGTCAACATCCACACAGCATTACAGATGAGTAAACTCTTTGTTCAAAGTGACGAATAGCTTGGTAGAGTTCCCGTTTAGCAACAGAATCTTTTCAATGCTTTGGAGCCTGCAGTAACATCTCTCAGTTTTCTGTCAATAATGTTTCCAAACAACTCTATGTTTGGAAAGCTCGTTCGGTTTTTAAAAGAAATTTATTTACAAATTAATATACAAGAAAGCATCTAATTTCAATTATATAATTTCTTCCCATCTTTCTAGGAGCTTTTTAATTTCTCTCTCATAAAACTCGCGTGTTTTTTTTGAAAAAATGTGTTCAATTCACTTGTTCACTTCCTCGTCGTTATGGAAATTCAAAAAGTTCAAGTGCGAAATATGTGATATACTGATGGGGCGAGGTCTGGGGAGTACGGTTGGTGAGGTAAAGCTTTCCACCTAAGCTCTGACAGTTTCTGACAGGTCCGCAAGGCAGTGCGAGGCATCGGTAAGAGATTGAGGTACCCACATATCGAGGTTGCTAACAAATCCGAGTTCTTTTATAACCCCGTGAACGGTTGAGGCTGATTTTTTTGATTATTTTAGCTATTTCCCTAACTGTTGCACGGAGATTAACAATAATTAAATCTCTCATCTCCTCGGAAACAATTTTTTCAGTCATAGAGAAGTCACCCGTAGAAAAATTTTTAAATCATTTCTGGCAAGTTCTTTCATTTGGTCCGTTTTCTTCATAAACACACTTTATTTTTCGGCTGGGTTGAGCAGCCGTTTTTCCTTTTTGGAAATAATAAAATGTCCTTTTTCGCGTATTTTTTCCGCTTTTTGAAACTTTTTTCTAAAACGCTTTATTCACTCATGACTAGAACCAGAACCCAAGTTAACAGTAGTAAACAGTTTAGTGAAGGGGTGGGAGAAAGCTAAGATAGTGTTTGAAGGAACTCTATATCATGAGAAGTGACATATGGTGAACTAACGAATTAACCGAACGAACTCTCCAAACAACCCAATATATCATCAATATACGCTGGAAGTTCATATGGTTTTTATTAAAGATGGTACCAGTCGTGTCAACTGCAACTTTCCTCGTAATCATCACCATTAAGGTTATAGGTTTGTATAAATCCTCCTTTAATATAAAACAAATGTTTGACTATTTTTACTTTAAATGTCATGTCGGTTAGTGTCATCCTACAATGACGTATAAATAATACATGAATATCAAACTCCACCATGAACTCAAACAGTTTTTGCCATATCGGACTATCGAAGGCAGCTTTATAGCCGACGAGAAGGTGATATGTGCAGATCTCTTCAGAATTTGTATAGTGCGTATGGTCAGTTGTTAATTTATCAGTTCTACCATCAAGTCACCTAGAATAGGCATCACTTTTTCACATGTCAGACCCCATAGACCTTAGTAAGTTATGAGATAATAACTAATTCCGTGGTAGTTCATACATATAATAGAGTTTCCTTTTTTTTTTTTAAGACAGGACTTAAGGCACTGGCCGTTTTTGGAAATCGTATTTAGGAGAAGATGCATGCTGACTACCACACATGTTTGTCCCGGACAGTAAATTTGAACTTCATATAAGTCAACTGAGACCCATCCAACAACACTGATGACCGAAAACGGCGCTGAATTTTACAGTTTTGCGTCTTTATTCTTTTTGATATTTGTTTTTATTAAAATTTTTTAAAATAAGTTGTGATACATTTATCACGTATTAAACAAAATATTAAATTTCAATTAAGGTTTTTCATACATTTATTTCAAAATAATTTAAAACCCCGATATCGATTCTGAAGCACAAAATCAATGCCTGCCATATGGTTTTATGCGGACAAATGTTTGTCCTCTTAAATTCGTTTCGCATTATAATTAAAATCGTTTAAAAGTTGTAACATAAAATCCAATTTGCCCAAAAACGTTTCTTGGGCGCCACTATAAACTGATACCTAGCGAAAGATAAAATATAATTATAAATGAGCCTTAACGTTGTAATGTCATTTTATCAATTAAATATAATTATCGTATAGATTGTAATACAAATTGAAACGTGGATTGAATTTCATGATTTACTTCATAACAGATGCGCAATGCTCGCTCCATTTCCATTTGGACTATTTCGTTCAATTCCACTGCTCTTTTTTGTGGAAACCAATAACTGTGTTTCCATACCTTCAACTGAACGTTCCAGTGAAATGTCCTTTGAAGTAATGTAAGTAAAATGTTTTAAATTAATTGTGGCATGGAAAATGGTAAGAATATGGAATGGGTGGAATGGGTAGGTATCATTGTGTCAAAGCAGTTTCTTAACAATTTGTTATGTTTTCGATATAAATTGAAGGACACGCAATTAATGTACACATAAGGGTTATCAATTTAGTGGTTTCAAAATCGCCTGCTTGGCTTGGCTTTCAGCTAATAAATACTTGTCTCCTGAAGCATTATTAATTTAGTGAAAGATTTGCCATTTACGATAAATGTATCGTTTAACAACCGAAAAATGTGTAAATATAGTTAAAACTTACTGCAAAATTAGTGATTCAATGTGGGCACTTTTCATGCAAGGAATTGGCAAATTATAAAGAACTTTGAATAAATTGGAAGCGATACAAATGTGGTCAGGGCTGTGTATAATCGCAATGTACGCACTGCCATAAATATCGCTTTTGTTAGTGGATTGTGGCGGATAATCCGAATTTATCGATTCCACCGCGTTTACAGCAGTTGGCACTACCTCACGGCTCATTATGGCGTATTTTTACGTTTTGATTTGCACCTTCATTCACATAGAGTCCAACTCACGTAACAATTAAAGCCGGCTGACCATTCAAAACGCCGTTGATTGGGTGCTACTGCAACAGACTTTCAGTGCTGATTTTTCGAATAAAATTTTCTTCAGTGACGAAGCTTATTTCTCACTCAGTGTTTGCGTCAACAAGCAAAAATGGGCTTGGAGACTCCAGAAGGAATTATGTAAGATGCATTGCATCCGGAAAAAGTGACTGTCGGATGCACATTATGGTGTGAATTGGGCCATATTTTTTCGAAAATAATACTGGAAAAATCGTTACCGCCGATTCAGAGCACTGTGGCCTTATGATAACCGACTTTTTTTGGTCAGCAATTAAAGATTATGAAATGGACAATATTTGGTTTCAATAAGACGATGCCACGAGCCACACAACCCGACCGGGTTTGTCTTTACTGCATCAGAAGCTTTCAGAAAGCGTAATTTCAGATTTTGGAGATATCAATTGGCCACCAAGGTTATGCGATGTGACGCCGTTAGACTTTTTTTGACTGGCTACGTCAAAGAACGTGTTTACACAGATAATCCCCAAACGTTGGAGCATTTGAAAACCAACATTTGTACCTCCCGAAATGTGCAAAAAAGTGGTCCAAGGATTATAGTGGAACATAAGTTTTATCGAAATCATAGCTTTATGTGTGTTATATTTAACTTTACTTTTGAAACCAAAAAATGTATACCCCTTTCGACAGAAGAATTCTAAATGTGATGATTAGGGTAGATACTAACTTAATAAGTTTTCTTAATTGATCGACAATTAAGTGGTTGTATAGAAAGTGGTTGTGTAGAATTTCATTTTTATTGTGAAAACTCTTTGCTTGTTAAATTTGAATAAAGAACCTAAAGGGATTCAGCGGAAATTTTCAGAGCAACGTCTGTATGTGACGAATATTTTAAACTTATTTTATCGCTTTTACAACGCTGTTCTATTCGACGTTCATTGATATTCTTTTCATTATGTTTACATCAATCGCTATCTAATTAAACAAATTTGCTTCCACCTCGAGAGTTTTGCTAAACGTTGTTTTTGATTTTGCACTTGGTGGCAATTGGAAGATACTTTCTAGAGTCCATGACTGAACTGCTGTGCTGCACAAATTTTAAGAAGCTCAAGTTGATGCGAGAATGCCAAAAGTTTCGCCACTATTCACTATTTCAAAAAAAAAAGAGCTTAAAGAAAATAGCAAAATAAATGAAGGAATTTATTCAAGATTCGTTGCGAATTCTCATGAAAGTAAATAAAATAGTATGAATAGACCAAACACTACTACAACAATTTCGATTTTTGCAGTTAACATTATATATTTGAGTGGAAGAATTTGCAGAAAAAAATATGTAAATAAATAAACGAATTATAAATTCCCGCATTCTAAGAAGAAATCACATGAAAAAGGGGAATTCATAGTGTAACTAATTTGTATGTAAATATGATAGTATAAGTAAGTAAGTTAAGTAAGATAATATAATAAGTAAGTTTTACAAAGTAGATTTTATTTACCTATACTTGAACTCAAGAGACGTTGCTTATCATCGTCAAAAATTAAGACACCTTAATGCATTCAATTAGAACTGGAAATGTTACTTCATTCCCCATACAGTTCAAATTGCACTAAATTTTTCATAGTGTTGCTCACATTTTTGTGGTAAATTTTGTAATATTTTTAATTACTTTCCCAATTTCTTTTCGAGTTTATTTTCGAGACACTCATTGAAATCAGCTAATAGCGGATTTGATTGTAATAGCTGATAGTACTGATAGTGATAGTACTACTCTGAGGAGATTATCGCTAATACTGAACAAGTATGCTAAACTTTTTTGTATTCATACGGGCTATTTTTGATCAGAGTTTTCTCTGATGCAAATAAAACTAATTTATTTCACTATGCATTACTCGACGTTTGGTTGGCTTTTTTCCAACTTCTTCAGAAGAAAAGCCTTTATCGAAATTTCCTGTGTGAAAAATATGTTATGTTCTATTCTATTATGTGATTTTTAGTGTTTCATGTTTTCAACTTAAAATTTGTTTCTATATAGTAGTGGCAATTATTTATATTACCGAAAAACTGGACAGCACGACACAATTTATAATTTAGTAATAAAAATAATGATCCCAGAACATAAAAAAAATTACAGTTTAAAACTTAATAACTAATATCACAGAACCTAACTCCTCAAAGTTTCGCAACGGAATATTACAGTTTCCTCTGGTCATTGTCCTCTTTAGTCTTAGCACACGTATTTATTCTCCGTTGTATTGTTAAAACTTCTAAAGTGCACCTCGTATTAATTTTCTTCTCTCGTTTGTTTTATTTCATTCATTAAAGAACAAAGAAAGCTTACAAAAATATAATAAACTTTTAATTCGGATCGATAATTTGCTTCTTGGAATTTAATTTGTGCAAACTTTGACCATCACATTCTGGGCGATTCTTGTGGGAAGTAGAAGTCAATTTTTAAACGAATTTTTTGTTCCAAGAATGTCACTAATGCTGTGATATTGGCAAGAAAGAGTTCGCCAAAACCTCATACAAATAATTTGATGACGACCGATAATTCCGAGCCAAATTCTTATATTGGCTATTTATCACACCAAACACAAACATTTTCCATGAAATTTTGATAGCAAAGCTCAATAATTTGTCAAAAAGTCTACATTACAATAACAAATATTCGTATTAGCAAATGATTAGACAGTCATTATAAATTTGTTGCCTTGCGAAACAAATTCTATTAATTCTACGAGTAAAGTTTTGTGTCAAGTTGGCGGTATTTAGTGGAAGAAACTGCAAGAAACCATTTCACAACTTGGCATAAGTATAGGGTTATCCATTAAGTAGCTTCAAAACCGCCCGTCCAGCAAGGCTGTTAGCTGTTAAGTACCTTTCATCGGAAGTGTTATTTACTTAATGAAAGATTTGCCATTTATAAATATGGATCGTTTAACAACCGAAAAACGCGTAAAAAATAGCTAACATTTATTACGATAGTGGAGATTCAGACCTGAGCACTTTTTCTGCACTACGGGCTGATTATGATCATCATAATCGACGTACTGTGTAAAAAATTAAAAATTCACACGTTCTGGCAAGATTGAATGAATTTGCTTTCAAAATCATTCGCTTTTTTTTTTGTTATAGCATAAACCATAGTTTGCCATTTTGTTGGCAACAATTTCTGGAAATGATAATCTGAAAGTCCTTAAAATATAAGTAGTTTCGATTTAAGAATATCGGGCAATCTACACGCCAATTAAAAGCACGATCGAGGTTGATCCTCCTAAGCATAAATATTTTTTATAGTTGTGATAAAGAATAAGTTGGTTTTAAGACAAAATTTGGCCATGCAAGGAGTATATATAGGTACACAAATATTTTTCAAATATTTTTAACACCTATTCCTTACACAATATACGGATCAAGATACGAATCAAATAAAAGTAATTATCTTAATGCATAACTGTGGCTGCAGTCGCAAATAAAAAGATTTTCACTAGAATAAAATAAATATAAATAAACGAGTTTACTAGAAAAGTGTTTGGAGGAGAAGAGAAAACATCTTCCAAGTTGATTTTACGGAAGAATGTTTTACAAGGTACTTGCAATATGGACAATATGGATTAAAAGAAATGCTGCAAATAGACTAATACTCTGTGCACTATTTCTCATATGTAAATTGCTTTGGATGTCAACAAAAAGTTATCGAGTTATTGAAAATAATTCTCATCGAGAAATATACGCTGTCCGAAAATGTGCATGCAGGCCTATGCCTCCCATTTCACCATTCACATACAAATTATCAGGACATATTTATTAGTATGTCGACCGACCGTGGCTCGACAGTTAGTACACAGGACTATCATTCGCATAATCCCGGGTTCAACCCCATACAAAGTCACCTATCATTATTTGAGCGGCGGTCACTTCGATGTGTCTAACGAACGCTTCTAGTCAAGTAATTGGCAAGTATTGCAAATTCTTCTCAAACGGCAATGTTCGTCGTTCAATTGTAGATCCAGTTGGATGAGTCTAAAAATAGAATGTGTGTAAACTCACTGAATGTGACAATCTCTCCCATGTCTAATTTAGGGGATGCGAGTGAATTTGTTTTTTATTTAATAGCATACTCGTACATCATTTTGTGGCACTCATGTCAGTTAAGGTTTTATGACAGGTTTAGCGTTCTTTCATTTTATTGCAAAAGCAAATAGCCCAATAGATACCTGTGATCACTACGATATTTGATTCAAATATGATGGGGCTACTTGCTGCAAGATCGATGAAACATTACCACTATAGGCAGAATAGTTCAGTAATTTGAAGCAAATCGAAAATGTAAACCTCAGTGAACAGTCAATAATGTGCACCAAATATTTATTGACGATTTGTTGTACACCTCTTGATAACCAAATGCGGAGACGGACCACGACAATTCTCAAACGTCCGATTTCTAGAACAAAGCTTCTGCTGCTATGATTCTTATTTTGATCGGGTATACAAAAACAAAAATTTAATGATAACGGTAATTATCTTTAAACCAATTAGCATCATAAAAATAACCTTTCACATGAAAACTAAACTTATCAAACGATCGATTGCCTGGATGTTTTCCTTTGACCATTAGAGTTCGCTCTCTCAATATGCAAAATGTGAATTATTTCCATTTTTTTATTTCATTTGTTTAGGTCTACGAAACAAAATTTCCTTACAGACTAACAATGGCAAAACAGGAATACTTTATATTATATGTATTATTTACAGGGTGTCCATCGGGAAGGTATTCGACTTTGTTTTGCCGTCATTTTGGTAAACGTTAGCCTTGACAGTTCATATTTGACAGTCGTGAAGTAGAGACGTGGCAAATTTATTATGGAAAAATATTCGATAAACCAACGTGTGTTAATCGTTAAAACATTACATATATATCAAAATTAATCATCGCTTACTATGACAATGAGAAAGTTACATGAAATTTTCGGGAGAAACAACGTGCCAATAAGACGCATTATTCATCGCGTAGTGAATGATTTCGAAGAAAGATGGTCTTTAACTGATAAGGCTGAGTATAGACCATAACGTACTGCAAAAACGGATGAAAACATTACTGCTGCTCAAGAAAGTGTTCAAAACAATCCATCAACCTCAATTCGACGCCGTGCTCAAGAGCTTAGTCTTCAAAGAAGAACTTTGGACACAATTTTGCACAACGACTTGCATTTCTTTCCATTTAAGATTCAGTTGACACAAAAGCTTCTTCCACAAGACCATTTACGCCGCCGTACATATGCCAATAGACAACATCCTATAGCTCGCCCATGACAACCCCGATTTTCATGAAAAAATCATAATGAGTGACGAGGCACATTTTCATTTGAATGGATATGGGAATAAACAGAATAGTTGATTTGCATTCATTAAAAGTGACAGTCTAGTGTGCAATTTGGTCAGGATGAATCGTTGGACCTTGCTTCTTTGAAACTGAAAATGGCGTAACGGTAGCTGTCAATGGGGAGCGATATTGTGATATGATTGAAAAGTTTTTAACGCCACAGCTGCATGCTTTGTCCTTGATTAACATGTGGTATCAACAAGACGGTGCCACATCGCATACAGCCAAAATTACAGTGGAATTGCGGCGAAACCTCTTTCCACAACAAGTTATTTCAAGAAATGGTGGTGTTGAGTGGCCTTCACGGTCGGCTGATTTGCCTGCGCCGGACTTAAGTTGCTTGAGCAACTCTAACATAATATTCGTGATGAAATTAGTGAAATATCGCGTAAAATGCGTGAAAATGTAATGAAAAATGTGCTCAAAAGTGCTAGTATTTGTGAGACTAATAAAGACGGAAATTTATATGATATTGTATTCCATACATAATTGCCGACATTAAATAAAACATTTATCAATATAAGATCCATTCTCGTTAATTTAATCAAAAATTATAAACAAACAAACTAGTGTACCTTCCCAACGGCCACCCTGTATTATATATAAACAATTTAAAATAGAATCATTTACTCTTAGAAATCTGTTAAGATATAATCGAAACAAATATTGAGATGAGTCAAACTCTATGAGTTGATTAGAATCTTGATTCAAGGCACATTCCTTAATTTCATCAAGAATATAAAATCCACGATTCAGAGTACTGTTTTTTGCATAAGAAATAAAGTACCGAGGTATATCAAAAAAACTTGTGTTCGCCGGAAAGACCTAGAAGGAACGTAAAATGGAATCTGTGCCAAAATATTAGAACAGTCGATGTAACCACCGATTATATTAAAAAAATATAGCGCTATCTGGAAGTTACGATGATTTTCTAATGTCTGTAGCCTAAGTAATAAGAATTTTGAATTGTAAGTTGGGAGAGGTTCTTCAAATCTCAATGAAGAAACGGCAAACTCTACAAACACACACTGCACTCGTTCAACACTTACAATGTGAATATTGGAATTGATATTCCAACACATCATAGTTGCATTATCTGCTTCCCGAAATCGAATTTTCTGTACCTACCGCCAAAGTTCCACTTCTATAGCGTTTCAGCATAGGTTGAATTCATCAGCCGCGATCAGTAATTTAGTATCTATTTTTCTATATATTTTCAATTTGTTTTTAATGCGGACAATTTGCAATTACTACTCATATAATGGGAAGATTTTTCTACAGTCCATCACATATCATAAGCAATGTTGGGCCTGGTTAACGTTTTTCCTCCCATAATAGGACGAATAATTTAAATTACAATTATTGACAAATTGTTCCCAAATTTGCTTGTTTTGTATCAACATTGAAAGATTAAGCTTACGCATCAGTTATTTTCTTCTAATGCAGCACACCCACTAACGATGATTGTCTCATTTCGCAGTGCCCTGTTGAGAAATGCAAACATGCTGTTTGACATATCATTATACCGTTCTAAGTACTACTTATATATATCTCAAGTAAGAAATATATATATGTATATATTTATACCTCTTATAAAAAGCAAACAGATTGTTATAAATATACAACGCATGATGTAGCAGAGAAAAGGACATTCTCCAAAGAAATCCTAGAATAGAGTAACTAAAAATAGCAACAAAATGTTATATGATTAGACGTATTCTAAGGCTGCTGTATCCACATGAAGTCATCTTTTGCACAAAGAAAAGAAAACATGTGAATGATTATGGAATAGCAATTTGATTGGCTTTTTATGTCAGGATACTGTACTACTGTACGTTATGAAACAATAAAAAAATTTGAAAATATGACAATTCTTTGAATAGATTTATATCTTAACATGTCTAGTGCAATAATAAGTTTATTGAAATCTGACTTTTATGTGTTTTAGTTATCAGTACAGAAATATGGCTCTAATTCAGGGATTCCAATATTATGCTCAGGCAATAGCAGCGAAAAATAAAAGCATGCTGGGCGGATATTATTACAAATTTGAAAACTGTAATTCTTTGAAAACGTTTGAAACGTCTCCAAATAAACCCTACACTCAAAATACAGAATATATTCTTCTTTTAAAATTTACAAATTTGACTTGCCATTTTCATATCTCCAAATCCACCAAAAACCACACTGGCATCATAGCAGATACACGCATGCATTTGAAGCAAATTTCTTTTACCATCATTATCCAGGGATGGGCTTTATACATACCTTGATTACCATCTTGGTTTTTATTAAAAAAAAAGGTCATGGAAAGTGTTAATACGGGGGTTGATCGGACAGTGTTTTTATTTCATATGAAAGAGAATGAGAAAAACGGGGGGTTAAAGATTGTATAATCCAATGATTTCCATTTATTGGCAAGGTTTTACCTTATATTTCTGGGGTTCAAAAAATGAAGATTATTTTACCAAGCAGGGACTTTAAACGTTCAAATAAGTAGTTTATATATCGAATTTAAAATGAGTACTGATACTTGGGCGAGAGTTAGAAGACCGCTTAATACACTGCTAGAATGGTGGAGTGAAAGCTCTTTTCTTAACCGTGCTGGGCGTGTACTTAAAAATTAGAACTTACAACTATCATGGTAAGGAAAACTTGTGCACGTAAACAGAAAGTAATGCAAAGCTTTCCCTCCAATACTGGTCATATTAATCACCACTTAACACAGCAACCTTTCGGTTGCACACAAAAACTTATAATGCCAATGATCTTATGAGTGTCAAAAGGTGATTCTAAATCTTCCCCTTTTCACTAGACTTTATTTAAATTTTTGGCAAGAGTTTCTACTTATTTTCAGATTTCTCTTCTTATTTAGTCTACTAGCTACCAACAATTTAATGTAATATAAATCTTTTTAATTGGTGAATGAACTCGGTAGGTAAAAAATGTGAGTAAAAACTTTTTAACGATTCTTCCAAAAACGAAAATCGAACCGTAAGTAGAAAATTTATTTCAAATGTTATAAAACTTAATTAAAAATATGCCAAGTTTGTACAAATTGGCATAACTCCTGTTATGTAATGCAATTTTCAAACACTTTGCTGACTAATTTTTAAAAAAAAAAGTCTACTTTTTGAAAGTTGTTTTTAACAGCACTCAGGTCATAAATACCTTTTGGTAAGGCTACAGTATTTTTTGAAATATTCATAAAGCGAACCAAACTTTTAATTTTTAGTTGAGAGCGTGGTCATCTTTATATTCTCAACAACGGAGATGGGCTGTATACGAGTATATTATTTGATATATAAGAAGCGTGATATATTCAAGCGGAAGAATATAAACCTAGATATTTAAAAACAAATTTTGTTTCAGGAAATATTAAGACAACCGAGTCTTGATTGTTAGTCTGTCTGCTGGCTGGATGTTTAGCCGACTGTATGGTTGAACAAGCGCACAATTAGTTAATTGAGATTGGAACTGGGTGCTATTGCCATATCCCTTTAAGTGCTGTTTACGTGCACAGTTTTCCTTATCCTGATAGCTGTAAGTTTTAATTTTTAAGCACACGTCCACCACGGCTAACAAAAGAGTTTTCACTCCACCGTTCAAGCAATGTAATAAAGCGGTATGCTAACTCTCAGCTAGCGATCGCCCAAGCATCAGTACTCATTTTACATTCAATATAAAAACTACGTTTTTGAGCGTTTAAAGTCCCTGTTTGGTAAAATAATCTCCATTTTGTAAACCCCAGAAATAAAAGGTAAAACCTTGCCAATAATTAAAAATCATTGGAATATAAATTCTTTATATTCCATATGACATATTCTCTTATACAAAATGACATATTTGACAAAACAAACCCGTTTTACACAATTAAATAATGCTCTGGATTTACACACAATTTGGCGTGGAATAATATTTTGTATGAATTAATACAAATGATGACGTTGAAACGAATTAACTTACCCTTTCGGGTACAATTACCTTTTGCCTTACCCTTTCGGGTACAATTACCTTTTGCCTTACCCTTTCGGGTACAATTACCTCTATTCTTTCTTTATACAAAATACTTGAAGTTCTGAAATATTGCTTTTATCGTAAATTTTGAAATGTATACATGAAATCATTAAAACTTTGAATAACATAACTCTTTTCTCTGGTCTAGCTTAAAGCTGTTATTGGAATAATTAAACTCGGCTTGATTTGTATCTACCGAAAAAAGTGGCAAATTTAGCAAAATTTATGTTTTTATCTATAAATAAATGACCGATTCCGTAAGAAAAATATCACTATATTGACCAAAACTTTGCTTTTGAGTGGCCAATTTATCTGACAGTTTGACAGTAGTAATATGATGTGATAAAAGAACAATTTGTCGTTTCTCCATCACATTTCCTCCGCAAAAATAAATTTAAGTTTAATGTCAGTTTTACCATGACTTTTAAAATATCTACGTGAATTAGCATGCCGAAATTTTAACATAAGCTCTGTGTTGCGGGTCAGGATGCGCTAGCATTCACGTCAGACCGACATAACCGCTCACCGTAAAGACGGCTGTCGTTAGGCATCAGTGCAGTGTGGATTTGGTACCACAGAAACTGAACACACATGGCAGGGGTATCCCCGGATCCCCTTCCATTGAAGTTCTTGGGTGGGGAGCTCCATAGTGGAGTCAGCCAGCCCAACGTTACCGTCCACATACGGCGCTTTCCAGTTGCGATGCTGTCACATTGGCAAGTGACAGCAAGCAAGCAGGTGGTGCAATCAGTTCATGTAAACGTTCCACAGAATCTGGAAAGAGAACAAAAAAGGTATGAATATTATCAAAATAAAATAAAATCGTACTTACCGAGTGTATGTTTTATGGCTAGTCCTCCCTCCAACATGATCATTTGTTTACAAATGAAAATTGACGGTTGTAGATCACGTCGATAAAATGGTTGCACAGAGTTGTTGTTGTTGGGAACAAATAAGGTCGATAAAAATTTAGTGTTGGCCAGGGGGAATTTTCTCAAAAATTTAGATTTTAACGGGGCCAACGGTTATTCGTTCCAAATAAGTAAGAGAGAAGTTTCACCAGGCAGATGAAAGGTCGAAAATTCGACAATCGCTCGAAATTGGGAACTGGTCAGAGGATGGATAACCCCAAAGAGTTCTTAGGGACGCCAAGGGACAAATGTCCGCTTGGCTGTTCGGTTGGTCATATGGTGTATAGATGCTCTAAATTTAGGAGCCTTCCCATTAAAGAGAAATGGGAATCGGTAATGAAGAGCAACATATGTTCCAAATGTTTGAGTGTTGGGCATATCAAAAGGATGTGCGCCGGCAACTTTAAATGTAAAATCTGCGATGGGGATCATCATTCCTTACTGCATAGAGAGAAAGGAATCCCCAAAAGTGCAGCAGTAAACGACAGAGACTATGAAAAATCATGTGTGCTTCTGTCGACCGCAGTCGTTCAAGTGAAGAATGGCGAAGGTGATTGGACAAACTGTCGTGTTCTTCTTGATAGTGGTTCTCAAGTCTGTTTGATTACCAAAGCATTTAAGAACAAATTGAAATTGAATGGGTTGGAAACCTCTCGAGAAATTGAAGGTGTTTCAAAGAATAAGTCTTCCATTAAAGAAAAGGTTGGTATCAATTTTCGGTCTAGAACGTCAGCTTATGCCACTCATCTAGATGCGTTGGTAATAGAAACCATATTGTCCAACATTCCAGAAACGAAAGTAATAGCGGCAAAGTTGCCAGAAAATATTAAGCTCGCAGATCCGGAGTATAACATTCCAAAGGGAATTGATATGCTTATCGGTGCAGAGTTATTTTTCGACCTAATGGCTGAAGGTAAAATCGGTAATGCTAAGGACGTAATTTTTAAAAATACTAAGTTAGGTTGGATTGCCAGTGGTCCAGCTTTAATTGACAATGCGAAAGAAATTTCGCAAGTCGTGGCCACTGTGCATCAACACACATGTGTCGAACTTTTGTCTAAGTTTTGGGAGGTGGAAGTAATCCCTCGAATAAATATGTTCACGAAGAATTGTTTGATAAACATTTTCAAATTGCAGTTGATGGTAAGTTTAAAGTAAAATTACCATTTAAAGAAGATCCAAAAGCACTTGGAAATTCCCAATTGGTAGCAAAAAGACGATTTCTTGCTTTGGAGAGGAAGTTGGGAAAAGATTCTCTGCTAAGGAAACAGTATCACGAATTTCTAAGGGAATACATGGTACTGGGCCACATGAAAATGCTGCCTAGGTTGTCGACGGTTAACGATGGCTACTACCTACCACATCATTGTGTTTTAAGGCCGGAGAGCTCGTCGACAAAGCTAAGGGTGGTGTTTGATGCTTCGTGCAAAACCACATCAAATGTATCACTTAATGATGTGATGCATGTGGGTCCTAAAGTTCAGGAGGATTTATTTAACATTTTACTCCGGTTTCGCAAACATAGGTATGTATTTTCAGCGGATATTGAAAAAATGTATAGGCAAATATGGGTGGATGAAAGCGACCAAAAATACCAACTCATATTTTGGCGCTGGTGTCCAGAAGAGCCCATTAGGACATTTGCTTTGAAGACTGTTACGTATGGAACGTCTTCGGCTCCGTATTTGGCAGTGAAATGCTTGCAAAAGATTGCCTGTCTGAGGAGTAAGCAGTTTCCTATCGAAACTGATGTTATCCGCAGTGATTTCTATATGGATGACTTGATGACAGGAGGGGATTGTCTGGAATCCGTGAAAGAGCTTAGGAAGAACGTCCATAACATTCTATTGGAGTATGGAATGCCGTTGAGAAAATGGTGCGCAAATGACATGACCATATTGGAAGGCATTGATGCAAAGGATATTGAAGGAGAGTTAGACATTGAGTCTGGTCTTTCGACCTATGTAAAAGCATTGGGAGTGATTTGGAATCCGAAGGCGGATACGATTGGTCTCAAATGCAAGTGGGAATTTGCGGAGAAGATTTCAAAGAGAACAATTTTGAGTGAAATTGCAAGACTGTTCGATCCCTTGGGTTTAGTAGGTCCTGTGACGGTGACAACAAAAATGTTGTTGCAGGATTTGTGGAAATTAAAGGTCGATTGGGATGAGCGGATACCTGCGGAGCTTGAGTCAAAATGGAACACCATAAGAAAAGACTTTCAGTTTTTGAATAAGGTGAAAATAAATCGCCATATAATTTGCGTTAATCCAAAAAAGGTTGAGTTGCATGGGTTTTGCGATGCATCCATGAAAGCTTATGGAGCTGTTATATATGTGCGGTCGACAGACGTACAGGGTGACATATGTTCAAGAATAGCAGCATCAAAGTCAAGAGTATCTCCGATTAAGGTCGTGACCTTGCCAAGGTTGGAACTCTGTGCAGCAGCGTTGTTAGTGGAGTTAATGCAGATGGTAGTTAAGAGCTTGAGGATTGATCCTGCCACGACTAACATAAGATATTATTCAGATTCATCTATTGTGTTGAATTGGATAAAAATTGATCCTGCACGGTTGCAGATTTTTGTATCAAATAGAGTAGGTATGATTCAGACTAATAGCGATATAGCCAGTTGGAGCCATGTTCGGTCGGAAGATAATCCGGCGGATCTAATTTCAAGGGGACAATTAGGTAAGGATATGGTCAATAATACATTTTGGTTTGAAGGGCCCAAATTGTTGAAAGAAAAGGTACAGGTGTTGGAGAGGGAATGCCAAGTTGATGACATTCCTGAATTAAAGAAAAGTTTTAGAGTGTTGCTAGCTACAGAAAAGTGTCCTGTTTGGAGGAATATCAACCACAGGAATAAGTTTCATACCCTTCAAAATGTTGTAGCGTATGTGCTTAAATTTATAAACATGAAGAGGAAGGGAAAACAAAAATCATTTATCGAGTATAGAAAAAACGCTCTTAGCCTAATGGTAAAAGATGTGCAAAGCGAACACTTTGCGAGCGATATTAAATCTTTAAAGGCTGATGGCAGAGTACCAAAGTCTTCAAAGCTGCGAACTCTATGTCCAATATTGGATATGGAAGGTATTTTGCGCGTAGGAGGAAGGTTAGGTAATAGTGGTTTAACATATGACATTAAACATCCTGTAGTGCTGCCCTATGGCAGTAAGGTGGTTGAATTAATGGTGGAACGATTGCACTTGGATCACCTTCATGTAGGGGCTCAAGGGTTGTTAGCGATATTGAGACAACAATTTTGGCCGTTACGGGGACGGCAGTTGGTGAAGAAAATTGTGGGCAAGTGTTATAGGTGTTTCAGGGTAGCGCCAAGGAATCTACATCAAATGATGGGTCATTTACCTGAAGATCGCGTGATTAGAACACGGCCGTTTCTTAATGTGGGTGTTGATTTTCTTGGGCCAATCACAATACATTATAAGATTAGCGGCAAGAAAGTAGACAAATCATACGTGTGTGTATTCGTATGTTTCGCCACCAAAGCCGTACATTTGGAGGTGGTGTCTGACTTAACATCGGCTGCGTTTATTGGCGCCTTAAAGAGGTTTGTTGCCAGAAGAGGCTGTCCGATGAAGATTTACTCGGACAATGGCACAAACTTTGTTGGAGCAGCGAATAGTTTGAACGAAGTGTATCGACTGTTTGCCAGAGAAGATCATAATGCAAGTCTGGATGATTTTTGTATTCCACGACAAATTGAATGGTTAAACATTCCTGCCAGGTCTCCACATGTAGGAGGATTATGGGAGGCGTGTGTTCACTCCGTGAAAAAACACTTTTATAGAGTGTCGGAAGGGAATATGACGTACGAAGAGTTATGCACGCTTATGGCTCAGATAGAGGCGGTTCTTAATTCGAGACCTCTCGTGCCATTGTCGGATGATCCAAATGATTTCAATGTTCTTACTCCCGCAAGTTTCTTGGTTGGAGAATGTTTTTCGACTTTTGTCGATTCACCTAGAAATAAATGTTACCAGACGATCCGTGAACACTGGAAAACTGTTCAATCGAACATGGAAGTATTCTGGAAACGTTGGTCAGACGAATATTTGTCTGAATTACAGAGAAGATACAAGTGGAATGAAACTTGTAGTAATATTCAACCAGGAACACTGGTTCTTCTAAAAGAAGATAATCTTCCGCCAATGAGTTGGAGGCGGGGGAGGGTCATCCGAACGATATTAGGTTCGGATGGCTTATGTAGAATGGTAGACGTAAGGACCAGCAATGGAGAGACCAAGAGGTCAGTACACAATGTTTGTCCTTTTCCTGCCACGGATGATTGGAATGAAGATTTGGACCTTCAGTCATCTTAAAATAGACCGGACAATTCGGTTATAAATAATGCAAACATCGTTAAGCCAAATATAAAAAAAACAAATATAAAGCTAAAAAATAGAAATGTAATTGGCATCTTAATAAGTTTATTAGCAATTTTAAGTCCGGCAGTATGTAATGTAAGCTTAAATATGTTTAAAGATAAGCCAGGTATTTTGTTCGAGAAGGTCGCAACGATTGGGCTGACGAAGACAGCGTGGGACATCGTGGTGCATATCAACATCAGTGACTACAGAGCTGCCAAGGAAAGCCTATATGAAGCCATGAGGTCAACAGATCAGTTACGGGAATCGAAGTCTGCAATGCATAATTTGCTGAAAAGTCAAAATGAAATATATATTCAAAATCAGCATGAGGTCATTATGGCGGCGACTGGAAGGATGAAAAGTTCGAAGAGGTCCGTTTTGCCGCGGCACTATAGAATATGCGGAAGTGGCAGTGTCAAGCATAAGAAACCGATAAGAAGTCAGCACGAAATTTACAAAGTTGTCAGCAACGATGGCAGCGGTTGCAGAAATCCAGCGAGGCCTCATTAATCCCGTTTTTAACACGCGTGGAAGTTTCTTGTCAACTATTCTTCCAGTCAATAAATTTCGAAATCAGATAGATGTCATCAAAAAGAGCACAAATTCGAAGCTTAAGTTGCCAACAGAAGATCCGGTAGAGCTTGCCAAGATTTCAAGCATATCCGTGGGCAGAACAAGAGAATTCATCCTATTCAACATTCGGGTTCCATTGAAAAGTAGTGAGCTGCTAGATGCCTATGCAATTTACGCCTATCCTATAGACCATGACGGGTTATTCGTAAGTGTGCGTCCAACCAGCCGTTACCTGTTAATAGACGAAAAGATGACTGTTTTCTACACTCTTAGCAATGACAATGTCCATCATTGTTTGCAATTGAGGGATCAACTGCTATGTCCCCAAGTGCATCCCTTATACTATACTCGCGAAACCAAAAACTACGAGGTACAATGTTTTATGCGACCAAGAGGAATACCAAGACACTTGTGATGTGTCTATTACCAAAGTTCATCATTATTGGCAACAAACACAGGCTCCGAATACATGGATATTTTCTACTTACGAAAGAACCCATGCTGATGTCAATTGCACGGGAAAAAGAAGTCATATCACATTTGAAAGCGCCGGGTTGATTGAAATGGAACCTGGCTGCCATTTGGAGACAGCGGAAATAACCTTGTGGGCGTATGATACATACAAATCTGATGTCAGATACGTCTTCCCAAAATTCAATCTGTCGTTGTCGTTACCAAATATGACGAGTATAAAATTGAAGGCTGACATCGAGGTATACAAAATCCCAGACATTCCAAAGCCAACCACGATCCTGGGTTTCCCGACTTTACTCGACGGTCATCATCTTACTCATTATGGGATCAGTGTCACAACGTGGGTCATCATCGTCATCCTGATCATGGCTCTATTCTGGATCTACAAGAAGTTTTCCAACGCGGCGTCCAACTACCTGCCCAATGCCGTGGTTATGCCTCGGATATTGTAGGGTAGTGTAAGTTATATAAAAACCAAACAGTATAGGTATAAGTGTACACTTGTTAAAAGATTAGGATCTTTTAAGGCCGGCAGAATGTTCAGTTATGTAACTGATCGGTATTTTTAAGAAACTGTACTTGAGTGCATGAGATTGTTGTTGTAGATTTTGGTCTCCTCGACGAGTAAATAGTCTCACATGAGGGATAGATTAGATTAGAATGTGAGATAGATTCAATTGTTTGACGTTCCCACAAGCAACCCAAAGCAATAAATGTGTAATGTTTATGGGACTGTTTAATGCTTGCTATGTGTGTGGTGTGTAATGAACCTTTTTCCATCGATCAAAGTGAGGAACCAAAACGAAGATAAGAAAGGACACTTTGACGATTTGTTTATATTGTATTTCAAGTAGGAGAGGAGGATAAGGAGATAAGCAACAGAATGTAAGAAATATGTTTAGATTTAAGTATTTTTGTAAAATAAAGTGAGTCTCATTCTAGAACTAAAAGAGTGCGGTTGTGTTTTATTCCGATCAGGTCCGCGCGGGAAGTTACAACCTAACCAAGAAGAAAATAAATAACACTCATTGTAGACAATAGTTATTTTTAAGTTAGTATCTTTAAGTTATATGTAACCCTTTTTTTTTGTGAACGTATATAATTTTGTGTTTTTTCAGCATTGTTAGAGACTTACAAAGTTTTTTTTTGGTGTTTAACTATACGTGACACAGACACAGTGGTCTGTAAGGGTCAAATTTTGGCTTAGTGAGCTCATTAGGGTAGGATAGATTCGAAAAAAGAACGTTTTTTTTTTATTTTGGTCTAAAAAGAGGTCTGCTGTTAGAACTTTGTAGGTCTTGGTAGGATTTCTTTGCGTCGTGATGTCTGAATTTTAATTCAAATAGATATCTATTTAAATAGATAGGGGTGCGAGGAAAGGTAAGAGAAGTTGATAAAAGTGGGTCGTGGGGCTGTGGAAAAGGGAGATCAAGATCGCCACAGTCATGATAGGGTGGGCATGTGGAGGGCCAACATCGACGTCCTTCCTCAAGAAAATGTGTCAGTTTGTGAAGAGGTTTTGTATTCATGTTATATAGATATTTTGATTAGATATGGAATATTTTAGTGTTCGTGGCATGGTATTATGATAGACGGGTTGGAACCTGCCCCGAGAAATGGCGTTAGTTAGTCGGTCAGCGTCATGGTAATACCGCATTAATGGCACCCAAACAGAGGGAGACATTAATGGCGAAGTGACCTGTAATATGGCGCCGAATGGTACCAATGTGGCGCCCAATCGAACTGTCACGTAACAATATGGCACCCGAACAGAGGGTAACATTAATGACGAACTGCCGCGTAACAACTGGATAAAATAATTTCTACCAATCCGGAATCTCCCACACATAATCACGGATCTGAGAAATCATCTTTTCACTTACAACTTCAAATTCATGGGTTTAAAATTACGTCAACTTTAATAATTTATGGCTGCTAACGTAATTTATTTATCCGAAGTAATTCTCCAAATCTGTTATTGTACGCCCTTGGCTAAAATCAATCAATGTTTTCATATCTTCGCAGGATTTGAACATGCTGAAGACACCATAAACACTTTTGACACGCCTCAAACTGGACGGAAATTGTACATTGAATATTTAAGATATTTGTCTTTATTTATAAATTACAAAACGGCAATGGGGCATACAATGAGAGAGTTTTTAAAGCAATTCAACTGACATTTTTGTTCTGGTTCCCACGTTGCTACTCAAATTATACGTGATTCTGATTTATACGTAAAGAATCATGTGACTCCAAAATTTTAGGGTTTTACTTTGCTACAATATGTGGAAAACATACTTACATAGAAATGCAAATGTTCTAAAGGATCTTTAATTTGAATCCGCGGCATCACTCAGCAGGTTTTAAAGTATTTTTACGGTCGTTGCTATAATACTTTATATTATTTACAAATATACCTAAATGCCGCCTTAGTTCAATACGTGTTTCCAAAACAGTATCTACGTCATTTATTCAACAGTTTGTGGGAAGGTTAGAAATTTCTGACTACATTTATATACGTACTGGGATTACTTCTATACCGTAAATATCATAGAAAAACTAAATGCGTGCACGTGTACGGCTTAAAAACTGGTTAACTTTTGATTTAGTTTGCTATATCTGCAGGCCATTTTTTGTTTTTATCTTTTGCACAGACAACCGTGTGGAGAATAATAAGATTACTGAACCAAACTCACAATCCCTCCCTTATATCCAAATACAGATATATTAAATATAATTCTCATATTCGGCAACAATATGAATACGAGTATACTATTATGAAAGTCAGAGAGGCTCGCAATTTCATTGGGTTACATATCCCAATAAAAATTTCTGACAATGCATAAATGTGGTCATCAAACCAAATATCATTTATAGCAGTATATTTTAAAGGTATAATAGATATAAAATATTATTAACTCAAACTTTAAATATGTCAAATATAACAAACAAAAAAGATTTTGAAAACTTCGATGGCTCAATTTAGTCCGCATTATTTATTATTAAAAAATTAGTTTCATTATGATAGCGCACAAATTTGCACCACTTCATCAATCAATTGGTAGCCTTTTTCAACGAAAATTGAATTTAGTGAATGAAATAGAAAGAAATATTTAACACCGAAAAATGTTTGGTATTACGGAATGTCAACATTGTACGGGTGAAATTAATTGTTTTTTGTTGTATGTGATGAATGATGAACATTGGAAAAGATGAAATTTGACCCATCTTAAATTATATTTTCTAGTAAAACAATCTAAAATGCCAAAGTTACTTATTGGTTTGTGAAATTCGAAAATGTTTTTCTTATGTAAATTTTAACTAAAATATTGCGATAACAAGAAGTTACGATTTACCTATTATGATACAACAGAAAAGATAATTTGGGCCAACTTTTAAATTTATATTAACTCCAAATCTACGGCCGTAAATCAAACGTAATCTTTAAAGCCACTATTCCATGATGTTAAATATATATCACGTTGCCAAAATTGTGTCACAGCTAAGATTACACAAAATTTTCTCTTACAAAGTGTCAAAAAAAAAAGAAAAAGTTAAAAAGATTTTAAATGTTCTTTCGCACCATTTCTCGGATGCTAGATTAGAATTACCAAAGGTCTGAATGTTTTGTATCAAACCCGTTCAAATATCCTGAACCATTTGGTAATTTAATGTCTCAACAATTTCATCTCAATAAAAAATTCAAAAAATCGCATTTGGAATCGCGCAATGCTCCAAACAATACTCAATTTAAACCAACAAAAAGCCTACAAACACTACATTGTTTTAAGGAAGGTATAAAACCAAACTCATAGAAATGACTAACATTTTGCTGAAAGTTATGCCTCATGTCTCTTAAAGTTAGTACGCATATTCCCTCTAAAATTTCGTCGCGTCTAAATTGAAGGCGCCTACCATTGTACACGTATACATATGAAGCGTGGGCATTTTTCATACCTTGATTACAATTTTGGTTATTTCATTAAAAAAGGTCAAATAATAACTAATGCAAAGATTTGCCTCCAATACTGGTTACATAATTCTGTGCACACAATATACTAGCCGTTATCACTTAGCACAGCAACCTTTTAGGTGCACACAAAAACTTATAATGTCAATAATTATATTAGTGCTAATAAGTGATCCTAAATCTTTGCCTATGAAAGCAGTTTAGCGTAGCTAATAAAAGTTTTTTGAGCAAAAGAAAATTTTTCGCTTCTTACTTACGACAAATCAAACCATCGATCATAAAAGTACATCTAAAATGTGTGGTGCAGGTCATTGACTACGCCAGTTCACATTCATTTCTGCTTGATGTCTATCCCACAATCTTTTTCCTTTGCTTTGCAAATGATACTCGACATGCTAACTCGCACATATTTTGTAATATGAACAAATTTATTTGGGATTATATCAGCCTTAGAAGTCGACAACTATATCACATTATGTGTTACTTAATGCAAATAAGAAATACCAATGAAAAGCATGAACTATTTGTTTTTAAAATGTTTGATAATTTATGGACACCACTCTTCATCCCTCTTTAAAGAAAAATAACGAGCAGATAAATCGCAAAATATATATTTTAATACCAGGACCAAGACGTCAAATTATGTATTAATTTCATTTCATTTCATTTCATTTCATTTCATTTCATTTCATTTCATTTCATTTCATTTCATTTCATTTCATTTCATTTCATTTCATTTCATTTCATTTCATTTCATTTATCAGGAGTCTTTCAACTTTACATGGTATGGTTTTCTGTAGCCAGAGTACTTATGAAAATAAAGGGTGATTTTTTGATTGTAGTTTTTTTTAAATCGAACAAAAAAAACAGTCAAATTTGCATCATATAATAAAATTTTTATTGGAATCGATAAATTGGTCTTTGCTATTTAATTTTTAATGATAATTTTATGGGAATATTGTCCGCCGCTCCGTCTTAAAGTGTCCATTCGGAAGGTCCAATTTTTCGTCACTTTTTCGGTAATTTCGGCCTGTATTCCACGAATAACGCTTGTTATGTTATCCTGTAAGGCTTCAATAGTGTTCGGCTTGTCCACATAGACCAACGACTTGACATAACCCCACAAGATATAATCAAGAGGCGTTAAATCGCCAGATCTTGGGAGTCAACTCACAGGGCGAAATCGAGAGATAAGCTGCTCACCAAATTCATCCCTCAACATATCCAACATATCACGAGTACTGTTGCACCGTCCTGATGAAACCACATGTCAACCAAGTTCAACTCAGCCAAAAAATATCGCGTATCGTGGCTTGATATCGTTCGCCGTTGAAGGTAACGTTTCTTCCATGGTCGTTTTTGAAGAAAAATTGACCGATGATGCGACCAGCCCATAAACCACACCAGACTGTCGTTTTTAAGTAAGTATTTTCTACCTACAAATATATCACCAAGTAATTTCTGGTTTGAATAGAACAAATTAAAAAATTAAAAAAATTAAAGTTAAAATTATGTCAAATTAATCTATACCATTATTATTACTGATATTTCGTAAGTAAGCTTATCCTCTCATTCACACTTTTTAGTAAAATAAAATAAATCGTTTTAAAATGTTTTAAACGACGGAAATTAGATTTAATAAAATGTTAAGCAAAAAGTATTGGCAAGAGTGTGATTAGTTTCTTACACTTCTTACTAATTCTATTGGACTTAAATTCAATGTTACAGTCCGTGTTTTTTGTCAAAAAGTTGCCTGGCATTATAAATAATACTTGGAAAAAAAGATAAGTTATTTACCTACGAATATAACGATTATGGAGCGTATGGTTGCTGGTGTTTTAACATAAAATTTATGCACAAATTTTATAAAATTACGTAAAGTCCTTAAAAGATTTTTTACGGAAAATAAATTTTTGCAAAACAGATCCACATAACAGAATTCAGGTGATAGTTTCAATACATCACACATTTTCAATATATCAAGATTCAACCGTTATGGAACTTTTAATACAATTCACTGCCCCTTCCCGATATAATATATTAAAGTACTATTTATAGTAATTTTTTATAATATAATTCTTTTTCATGTTCAAAACTCGATTGAATGTTCTAATTATTGTTTCCTTGTATAATGTATTTGGTGACAATGTGGATGTGTGGATCTTCCGCTATATGGACCGAATTTGATATCCAATGTAACAAACAAAGTGAACTTGACAGCCAACAATAATTTATTCAAATCCAATGTTCTGAAGATATCTCATTTGGAGAGCAAAAAAGTATCATAAAGATTGGTACACCATCAAAGCTTCCTAATAATAAACCTTTGCATTTATTTGTTAATACGGACACATAAATATCGCCTCTTTTTAAGACGACAATTTTTGCACTCTTTCTGGTATACATATATAATATAAAGAAAATGGCAACATATCCACTAGCTTATTTCAGTAATATTATAGAGACATTGAAGCAATTTAATATTGTTCAAGTTTTAAGAAAACCGATACATCAACGAAAATCGAACATAAACGTAAGCATACACATATATGTATACATATTCATCTCTTCATCTATTGTCGGATACACTAGCAAAACATCATGCCAAAGCCATGTAACATTTAAACAAACATTCAACAGCACTTAAACCGTCTCTAGAACCCTTAAAGTACATTTATTTACTTTTGCTAAATCTCCAAGTTGCCACCTTGGCGAAAAGTTTGATAAAAATTAGTGGGAAGTTTAACTCACATTCATGTTTAGGTGAATAACGAAAAACACATAATGCTACCTTAACAGCGGTAGTAAAATGAAATATATGTATGCATAATAATAAATTTAAATTTCCAAGCATTTATTTCAACAATTTTCTAATTCGTGGTAAATTGCAATATAAATTGATTTATTAACTTATCAAGCTGACATTTATTTCTTTTAATAAATCCTATTTTAATGAGATGTTGGTTGTTTGCGTTTTCAAAATCTCAACCAAACTCTGATACTTCTCTCACTTTGGAATTGATTCATGGAATTGTTACATAGAAACAACACAAATTTATTGTAGGACTTTGCATTCACCGGATAGCCAGATTAACGAATACCGCTCAATCGACATGTCATTTGGTATTTTAGATGCTCTCTTCTGGCCGTTACATTTTTGGCGTTTTGAATGATATATCGTACACTTCATTGCCCTGGAGAAAGTTTGGCAGATTCAACTATTTTATATATATCCTAAACATTGTGCCAAAAGACAGTCACAAATTGTAAATAGGCAAAAATTGATAACTTATTATAGACTTTGATTACTTTTTTACAATTTGTATTATCAAGAATGAAATATTCATCAAAAGGCGGGCAGAAAAACTAAGACAAAAAGCTTTCGTTTTAACGAAATTTCCTTTATCGGATCTACAATTTATCTTTGAAAAACTTAAACATTAACTCAGTATTGTATTTTCTCCTCTTTTCCTCTTCTTTATGAAATTTTGCGATTGGATTAATAAATAATATTGCATAACAATGTGTTAGTAAAGACCACTTGAAATGTGCTACCACCAATGGTAATTTTCTCAGTATTTCTATTTACAATATAATAGGAAAGCCCCCAAACATTTGTTTTATTTTTACGATTTTTTTTTATTTCTTTTCTTTTTTTTTTCAATTTACGCTTTTCATTTCCAAGGGACGCCCAAAGTTCAAATGTATTTCTTTTTGTGCCTAATTTATTGTGTCAGAGCTGCTACTTCGAAAAAATCGGGAAATTGACTTCCAAAGAAGTTGATCTTTGAGCCACCATCACATATTTCAGCAAAGCAGTAAATATTTATATTTTATATATTTTCACATGAAACGGTCGGACATCGCTGGTTTTGATGTTAACGACCAGCCTAGCCAAATATGCCACTTCACAAAAATCAAGAAATTGACTTCCAAAGAAGTTGACCTTTGAGCCACCGCCACATATTTCACCACAGTAGCAAACATTTATAATTTCACATGTAGAAGTCTGGCATCACTGGCTCTGATGCTAACGACCACCATAGTTGTTTACATTTTCCAGAGACACTTGTTTGCTTATTCCTTGTAGTGTAAACGATGACGTTCACGCTGAGACTGCAGATAAGATATCACTATAGCGGCAGAAACAGCGCCGCATCGAAGCCAATGGGCAAAAGAGCACCCACAAAATGAACCTTAATGAACGTGGAGGAAATTCATAAATTATGTGACACTGCTATGGTCTAAGCATTTTTAATAAAACATAATGCCATTGACCGACCAGACCCCCGCTTCGACTATGCCATAGTAAGCCGCCTCATTAAATATAGATTATTCAATTTATACCAAACAAAAAAAAAAAAAAAAAAAATAAAATAACAAGAAGATTTATTGCAAACGTATGGCAAGAAAAATCCACAAGATAAAAACTGTTTATGGCATAATAAATTTAATGGAACTGTCCTGTTGCCTCAGCAGGATGTCGGAAGCGGCATTAAATGTAAAAGTGTTAAATGGAAAAACAGTTTTAAATTCTATATATTTATAGTATGGTACAATAATAGAATATGGGGATTATTCCTTTATTACCCAGGATTAAATATATAAAATTATTTTACAATTTGCCGTAAAAACTCACAAAGTATTGCTGTTGATTCAAATTTTAATTCTTTATGTCTGTTTTATAATTATATGCCCGGCAAAAAAAGGCCATCTAAAGAAGCAAATATATTTTTTTCATTTTATTTATTTATTTGGCTTGTAATTTAAAGCCTTCTGGACAATTATATATGTAAGTTATGTGTAAGTTAAATCTGCTGAATAATATAAATTCAAAAAACACGTAATAAAAATTAAATGCAAAATATATAAAAATATAATATGTATTTAAAGAAGCTGTGATTATTAACGACAAAAAAATTATATGAAAAAAGATTTATTTAGAAGTTAATCGGTATGTAATCTGGAAACACAGGGTGTCCGTCGGAAAGTTATACTACTTTATTTTGCCGTCATTTTGGTAAACATTAGTCTTGACAGTTCATATTTGGCAGTCGTAAAGTAGAGACGTGGCAAATTTATTATGGAAAAATATTCGATAAACCAACGTGTTTTAATCGTTAAAGCATTTTATCAAAATCAATCATTGGTTACTGGGACGATGAGAAAGTTACGTGCAATTTTTGGATAAAACAACGTGCCAACAAGACGCATTATTTATAGTGTAGTGAATGATAGAGCCAAGCATGGACCACAACGTACTGCAAGATCGGCTGAGAACATTACTGCTAATCAAGAAAGTGTTCGAAACAATCCATCGACCTCAATTCAATGCCGTGCTCAGGAGCCTGGACTTCAAAGAACAACTTTTGCCACAATTTTGCACAAGGATTTGCATTTTTTTCCATTTAAGATTCAGTTGACACAAGAGCTTCTTCCACAAGACCATTTACGCCGCCGTACATGTGCCAATAGGATGTTACAGCTCGCTCATGACAACTCCGATTTCCATGAAAAAATCATAATAAGTGACGAGGCACATTTTCATTTGAATGAATATATGAATAAAAAGAATAGTCGGTTCTGGGCAATGGAAACCCCTCAAATTATTCATCACTCACCTTTGCACAAAGTGACAGTCTGGTGCGCAATTTGGTCAGGAGGAATCATTCGATCTTACTTCTTTGAAACTGAAAACGACGTAAAGGTAATTGTCAATATCGATACGATTTCATAATATGATTGAAAACGTTTTACCGCCACAACTGCATGCTTTGGGCTTGATCCACATGTGGTATCAACAAGACGGTGCCACATCGCATACAGCCGGGATTACAATGGAATTACTGCGAGATCTCTTTCCACAACAAGTTATTTCAAGAAATGTTGATGTTGATTGGCCTCAGGCAACCGTGGCCTGATTTGACTGCTCCGGACTTCTTTTTGTGTGGGGTTATCTGAAAAGCAAGGTTTGCAAACAAACCAGAAACGCTTGAGCAACTCAAAAAAAAAAAAAATATTCGTGATGAAATTAATGAAATACCGCGTGAAATGTGTGAGAATGTAATGAAAAATGTGGTCAAAAGGCCTCGCATTTGTAAGGCTAATAGAGGCGAACATTTATCTGATATTTTATTCCATACATATTTGCCGACTTTAAATAAAACATTTACCAATATAAGATCCATTCTCTTTCATTTAATGAAAAATTATAAACAAACAAATTAGTATACTTTCTCGACGCACACCCTTTATAATATAACCGGTATGTTATAAAGGCTGCTCACAATTCAATTGCAAACAAAATTTTACAGGAAAGTCTGAAAGTTTTGCAGAAATGTTGCCTTTTTTAAGAATAAGGACATAATTTAAAACATTTTAAATGGCTTGGTAGTAAATTGCAAATTAGCGCTACTCTTACCTCACAAGCATGACCCATGAGTGTGGTTATTTTAAGTATAAGAAACGGCTTAATACGAGTGAAAAATTAAAAGAACTAAAAAGAAATTCAGGACTAAACAGTCGAACAACTTTATAAAATTACAACAAGGTCCTCAAACCGATATAATTTTGAAAATTTCAGCCCAAGAAACGCTTAACCTACGGTTTTATGTGAACACAGCGCTTCAGTGAATACAAATATCTCATAACTCTATTAAGCGCCATCTACATTTTCTTCATATTTTGTTTATCAGGACCACTATATAGCTCTAAACAATATAGAATACTAGGCATGATATAAGCATGAACCAATTTTTCCTTAATCGATCTAGGCAACACTAAATCAATGTTACAAAAATTTGGAAGTGAATAATTTAAACGACGGACTACATTATCCACATGGCAGCCAAAGCTTAGTTTATTATCTAAAATTACTCCCAAATAAGTATACTCGTACTGTGGACCACTTCAATACGTGTGTCATGATAAGATAAACACAAATTTAAATCATAATTAGAAAACAGCATAGATTTTGGGTTTGGAATGTTGATTGATAGTTTATTTTCCATCATCCAGGGGGAGACTAAATTTAACGCATAATTAATATTATTTTGCAGGACATCAGCAAACTGATATTCTGTCTTAAAGCGCAATTGTATGTCACCTACAAATGAAAAGGGAATGCATGTATCATTAAGGATGATAAACAGGTCCTTCAAGTACAAAACAAAAAGTATTGGATTAAGCGACGAACCTTGAGGAACATCGCTTTGGGCAGATAAAACAGAAGACATCAAATCATTGACAACAACATATTGACTCCTTTTCAGATAGGTATGATGAAATCAATCGACAGGTATTAACGTCGATACTGAAGTTGGTGTATAATTTATCTAACAAAACACCATAATCAACAGGATCAAATGTCTTTTCTAAATCCAAAGACAATAACTCATAAATCTTTTGATCATATTTTTAATTTTTTCAAGAGTATTTATCGCAAATTTTTTCCCAGTATGATTTGTTCTAAAGCCAAGTACATCTATAATTATGCTCAATTATGTTAGATTAACATAATTTCAAAACTCTCACACAAAGCTGCATAAATAATGAACCCCAGCTTGTATTATTATTAGCAACAAAAAAAAATCAGGAAAAATAAATTATTATTATCGATATTATTCAAATGATCAACGTTAAACATGAATGGAATTAATTAAATTTTCTTGATCCAAATTGAACTTTTGATTGAGGGTTATACAAGAAAATATAATGTAAGTCTAATGTAAATGTAATGTAAACTTTTCGCCATTCTTGGTCTCATGCCCGAACAAGTTTTTGATAATGTTTCCTCATGAACAAAAATGTCACCCAAGTGTAAGCCAATTTAAATGAATTTACTGGTTGTAATTATTAACGCCGTACAAAATGTATTTGGGTCATTTGATTTTAATCCTACTTGGGCGCCAGCAATTTTGAAGGCCTTTATTAGAAAACAAAATATTATTCAAATCGATTTTAGAAACAAAACAACGTAATAAAAATGTATGCCGAAACTAATTGATTTCGTCAGCAATGATGTTATGCTGATTATGTTTACTTTAAAGCGTCTACTTTTAAGCATTCTGAGGCAATAGATTGCGATGGGGCAGTAAAACAAACAACGCCTTCCCAATTGCTGTTTTTATACTTTCACCCAGAGAAATGAATATATAATGCAAATCAATATAAAAAAATTTCAACACCCAGAAGGAAGCGTTCAAAGTACCAAGTATCCAAGCACAGAATACTTTTCATGACTTTCTATATAGATTGATCGATTTCCGCCTGTCTGATTGGCTGGCTAGCTGGTGGACACAATAATTGCTGTAAATCTTAATGTAACTTTTTTAAACTGTGCACTGCCTAATATTTTTCCAGCTTGTAGCTGAGGACTGTAAATAGACTACATATACAGGTTACATGCAAATTGACCAAATTTGAAAATTCAAATTCCTCTCTAAAACTCCTCACGCGTAACCTGTAGCAATCTAAATTTTTACCTGCTCCATTGTTTTATAATTTCTGATAAAATTTTAAAAACAAAATCTAGCATTAACCCCATCATTTCCTGCAGCTACTATGCGCAGTGCAGTGTCTCGTGGCTCATATCGTCCAATCGATTGCACTCAATTTAGTCAAATTTGGTACACGTTGAACATTTGCCAAAGTAGGGTCTCAACAGAAAACAGAGCACACTTACTAGGTATTTCTCTTACAAATTGACCCATTTTTCGCCCTCTCTGGAAACTCTTATATGTATATATAAGTTACTTCATTTAACTCATTTATTCCAAGATTCATACCTTTAGTTCAAATGCACTATATTCAATATAATTGAGCTCGCATCACGAATTTAATACTGCAAATGTTTTAGAACTGCACCATAAAGTACCACATATACTACAAATTGATCGAATTAGCAGAAATTGGTGGCAAATCTACATTTCTTAAACGGAGCTCTTTATAAAGCCATGGTTTTGTTTTTTTCACATACAGCAACACAAAAGGACGTTGAATAAAGATATAAGCAAATCAACTAAACTGACAAAAATTTCTGCAATTTCCACTGTACCACAAATGCAAAATAGCCGACTTAACAGAAATCGCTGGTAAATCTACATTTTATCATTAAGGTGCAACTTTGCTTATTTTACTCTATTTAAACTCAGAGTTTTTTTTTGCAACAGCACGTTGGGTAAAGATATATGTAATTCAGTTTACCTGACTGAAATGTCTGTACTGGTTCAATTCAAATACATAAATAGAGCTACTTATGTTCCCTGTATATTAATAGTTCAGGAAATATCACAAAAAATTTTACGGCAATTTTTCTAAGATATGTTAAAACTAAAAATTTCGTAAAAAATCTTCCAGAAACCATAGATCATCTGAAAACTAGTTCTTATAAGAATGAAACATCGGGTTATTCACTTTTCAGTTTCAAAAGTTAAGTTAAATTAAACACAATGCCATTTAAATTAGGCGGCTTTTGAGCACTTTTTCGCACATTTCGAGCGGTATGTCGGCGATAACTTGACGAATGTTGGTTTTCAAATGCTCCGACGTTTGGGCATTATCCGTGTAAACACGACGGTAGCTTACAAAAAAAAGTCTAACGGCGTCAAATCGCACAATTAAATTACGCTTTCCGGAAACTTCTCATGCAATAAAGCCAAAATCAGTCGTGGCACCGTCCTGTTGAAACTACATACCATCTAGTTCATAATTTTCAATTGCAGGCCAAAAAATTCGATTATCATATGGCATTAGCGCTCTGAATTGAAATTCGGATTATTCGTCACACTTTCACTAACAGAAGCGATAGTGCACAAGACTAACCATATCTGTAATACATCCAGTCTCTTCAAATTTCCTTATAATCTTGCCAATACCTTGCACAATAGCTCGATTATGATGACCACATTCACCCCGCAGTACACAAAAGGTACCCACGTTTGTAGTAACCGCATCTGTATCGCTTCAAGTCTCTTCAAATTTCTTTATAATCTTGTCAATTCCTTGCACAGTAAAACGATTATGACGACCGTAATCTCCCCATAATACATAAAAAGTACCCACTTTCGTAGTACTTTTTAGCTATTTTTACGCATTCTTCGGTTGATAAACAATCTATATACTTAAATAGCAAACCTTTCACTAAATAACACTAAATAACATTTTCACTAAATAACACTTCAGGTGACAGATATTTAACAGATGACAGCCTTGCCAGACCGTCGATTCAGAAACCGCTACCCCATATTGAACAGTGCACAAATTTGCTTCAGATGAACTGACTCGAAAATACATTCGGCAATGACAGTTTGAAATATAAGATGCACTATTCCCAATCATTATTTAAATTTTAGGTTTATAGAAATTTAAATTATTCCGCGTGGTTTTAATTCCGCTTTTAGTAGACGAAAAAAGACGCACTGTCAACTTGTTCAAGTACAATTTTGGTATTGACAAAATTGTCGTCCGTTTCGGTTTCAGTAGATTCGTATCGACATGTTGAGATTTATTGCAAATGCAGTCGATCAGTGTTTTAGGTTTCACTAGAAGACATAAATATTGAATTGTGCCAACTGTCCAATGTCACTAGATTTCTAATAAAAGCAGTATATAAAGGTTTAATAAATTTAAAACCAAATCAATTCATCCACGAAAGTGACTTTTGGTTAGTAAAATTTAAGGCAAATCTAATAATTTGTACTCTTAATTGACCCTAACTCATTATCCCCCTTGTTAACGGTGCTATGGAAGCCCTCCTGAGAATGTATAAGGCTGAATGCATTTAAACTTTGCGTATATCATTGCTTAATCCACAGTAATTCCCTTTAAGCGCTAATTATATGATAGTACTCATATTTAATACATGTAAATTTAATTGCTCTTCATATCATTCAAATCTTCTCAATCATTCAAAGCGTGTGCATTGAAGTGCATCTTAATTACAGTCAAGAAGCAAATGAATGACTGGTGGCATTTCAGATGGAAGGAATAATATAATAACATTATAACTAAGACAAGACATGTGTAACATGTTCACTTTTATAATTTTCTAATCCCTCCAAGCCTCAACTTAATTCCCCAAAAGCAATGGCATTGGAAATAACAAAAGAAGCTGCAAGCAATACTCCAAATTAACATTCAATGAATTGGCAATTGCTAAATTATTACAAATACTCGTATGAGCCATTTACATAAAACATTTAAATAGAGTTGTGACTGCATCGTATCGTAAAGTAGAAGCCTTAATGGAAATTTTCAAATACAGTACTAAAGAGAGCTTTAGGATTTCATACAATTGAAATAATTGCGTTGCACATAGCAATAAACGTATGCCAATAAAGTTACTGGCAAATAGAAGGGATAGATATTCATATTCGCTTTTTCCGAAAGCTAGAATATGGTTCTACAATTCAATAAAAAATACATTTACATAAATATCAATAACAACGCTATGTAATGAGTTGAACAAAGCTGATAACCATTCGGGGAACTTCCAAAAAAAAATTCATAAAAATCGGATAATCCGTTTATTAGCATACGGATTTTGTTTTTTTTGAATTGTGTGAAAGATATCTAAAAATCAGACTCATAATATTTTGAATTTCTCAAGTACTCAAATGTAATTATATCACAGAGTGCTGCAATTGCTACCACATTTGAATTGTGAATTATTTGAACGTAAAACATAGTGAGAATATTCCAACTAATCACTTTAGGTTAACACAACTTTGTTAGTTAAATGATATTTACGGAAACGTAATTTCAAATAACTTCAGTTGGCTGTAAAGTGAAATTTTATTAACAATGTTTGTGCAGTCAAATCAATGGCAGATAAGTACATGGAGATATATGTTGGGAGTGTATTTTTTTTAAGAAAATAAGAGAATATTGAAATTATTCCAGAAAAACTACTGGTATAAAAGGTCTGGTCATATATCAATTCAAAACCTGACAAAGCGATGACTGAAGTCTTAGCACACAATATAAAATTGGTATTATTGTTTCTGTCATATAAAATCTAGTGAAACATGTTTGTTATGCGAAAGACCAAAGGTATTTTACACACCCTTAGATATCGTATATTCACACCCAAAAATACGTAGTAATTATACAGCGTGGGCCATAAGGGTGTTGGCGGTTTAAATATTCAATTAAAAAAAAACTACAAAACATAAAAAAAATATATTTGTATTTTTAAAAAGTAGAAGCATGGGAATTTTCAAGACTTAAAAATAATGATGTCCAAATGGTTTCCCTCGGCTGCTTGACACTCTTGGAACCAAAGTCGCAAATTTTGGAAAACTCGCTGAAAAGTGGTTCTCGGTATTTTGTTACTTTCCTGAATAATGTTCCTCTTCAACTGCTCTATAGGTAAATTGGTCGGATTATTCTCGTAGACTACCGATTTGAGGTAGACCCATAGAAAATAATCGCATGGGGAGAGATCGGGGCTACGTGGGTGCCATTCAATATCCCCCCTTTTCGAAATGAGTTTTCCACGAAAAACATTTTTCAGCAGCCCTAGCCTAGCCGTATGACATGTGGCCCCATCCTGTTGAAACCACATCCTCGAGGTATTGCCTTGAAGTTCTTGCAAAGCTGGCACCAAAAAGTCTGCTAGCATGTTGCAATAATTGTTCGCTCTAACCGTCATCGCATGCCCTCTTTCGTCCTCAAAAAAGTACACATGGTCCAATAATACCGGTTGATGTTATCCCAGCCCACACGACAAGCTTAGGGCTGTGAAGTGGACGTTCATGCAAGCGTGGGGGATTAGTCTCGGACCAGAACCGACAATTTTGCTTGTTCACATGGCCATTAAGGTGAAAATTGGCCTCATCACTAAAAATCACGTTGTTGAAATTGTTGAACCGCTCTAGCATCAAATTGACAAAGTTAAGTCGGTTATTGGCATCATCGGGTTTTAATTCTTGGACTATCTGAATCTTATAAGCCTTCAAATGCAAATCACGTTTCAAAATTCGTCGTAGAGTTGTTCTTTTGACATCCAAAGACTGACTTCTCTTACGTGTTGACTGTTGCGGATTTCGCTGAACTGAAACACGAACACGCTCCACAATGGCTGATCTTTCAGAAACTGGGCGACCACGAACCGTAATTGCTACTATTGAGCCGGTTGTTTCGAACATTCTGATCCATTTTCGTACCACATTGGCGCTTGGAACTTCACTTAAATCGTGTAAACCGTGTTCATGCCGATACAAACGTCGTGCAGTAATCACTGATTTATTGTTTTCGTAATACGCTCGGACACAAAATGCACGCTGCACTCCCGTGTACAGCTCCATGGCGACTAAATTTCCAGGAAGCGGAGCAGCGAACAACATATCCCCCCGCCACCCCGCTCCGCGCGTTACCGAGAAATTGAAGAATTAAATCGCCAACACCCTTATGGCCCACCCTGTATTATAGAGACTAGACTAGGGAGAGACCAGAACTACATTTGCGTCGAGCTTAACGATTTCACGTACCAGGCAATAAACGGTTAATGGAACATAACATAATATATATGTAATGAGTTAATGGAACATTCATGACCTTGTTAACAGTTCCTTTCTTTGGCAATATTTGCTTTAAGCATCTATATCATTTCTGGATAATAAGCGCATTACCTATCGGTCGTCAACAATTCAAAACCCAGCTCCCACGCAAACAATTAACTTCGAACGAGCTTACCTAAAATATCTATTGTTTGGTAGACAGTGTAGTACAGTGCACCTTTCTGTTGAAATCAAAAATTATTCAACTTCACGCCTTTAATTTCAACAACGAAGAAAATGACATTCCTGGCTCCATATCGCTCACCGTTAACCGATATGGCATTCCTGGCATAATTTTTGAAAAAAATATAATTCTGTGATGCCACTACTCCAATATCTGCAAAAATACTGCTCTGCGGATACGTTGACTTCACGATTAATACGAGTGTATTGCCAAAAACTAAATGCGTCAATTTTGTTGACCTTCATCACAATTCGATATTTAAATATTGAACTTGAACCAGCAGGCATTTAAGAAATGGATGGTCGTTTGTATTCAATTGTTAAATCAATTGATCCTTATAAACAAATATTGTACAAAATTCTCTTCAGAATGCTGAATGAAATATTGAGAACTATGGCGAGTCGATGCTCCTATTTGCAGATTTAATCCCCAGGACGGATAATCTTAACTAATCTTGAGCGAAAAAGAGCTGTCAGTCAAAATAGAATGTGACTTAAAAATATGCCTACCTATACGAGTTTACGAGTAGATCTCGTTGTGCTCATCACATTTGAATAAAATTGTGTGAAGAAATCGCAGCTGATTGATTGCAGCTGGGGCAAATGGACTGTTGTTGTTATTGCTGCAATCAATTTGATGTGGGGATCGACACTGGACCCGCTTGAAAATTTCTAGTATAGGTTATGGACTGTATTTTGGGTTTGAGGTAATCTTCTGTACCGCTGGGAAGGCAAGTTGACGTGCTGATGAATGTTATGGCGTCTTTTAATCAGATAATTTCTCAAGAGATTGAGAAATTATTTGGTTGTAGGTTGTAAAATAAAAGAAATTAAGATTATTAATTTCAATTAGATATAACTATATTTGGGAAGCTGTGATGCTTACCGCTTGAGTTGTGCAGAGCAAATAACTTTTGGTTTTTACAATTTATGGTAGTTATAAGTGTAAGTTTTGGCTTTCGTTAAATATTATCTGAACAATTATCTTAGGAACAATTCACAATATCTTTACTCCAAAAAGGGCAAAAAGGTAGTATAAAGCACAATTTGATTTAATCTTATATTAGGTATGTTCATGGAACGTTTGCAAATTAATTTTAAATTCATTTTTTAATTAACTTTTAATAAGTTTTTATAAAAAAGATAAGTATAAACATTATTTATAACAAGTTTTTAGTAAAAAGGTAAGTATAAACATCATGTTTATACAACATTTCTTACTCTTGATGATATTGACTGACTAATGATAATGATGATATATTTTAAAATTTTATAAACAATAATTTACAATTTCTGTATGTAAATAGTAATAACGTTTCCGCATATACGGAAGTGTTACACAAATGTAAGTTAAGTTCAATAAAAATACAACAATTTTTGTCGCTTTCCAGCTGTAACAAAACCTTGACATTTGATCGAACTTGGGGTGCTTCTTTTTAGTCTTTGGTTTGACGCTGACGGATAGTCAAGATTTTGAGCAAAAAAGAGCTGTCGTCAAAATAGAATGTAGCTAAAAAGTACACCTCTGTTTACGAGTAGTGCTCCACACATTTGTTACTCCTGATGATAGTGACTGACTAATGATAATGATGATATATAATTTTAAATTTTAAAAGTTTATAAACAACAATCTACAATTACTTTATGTAAATAGCAATAACATGGACAGAAATGTTACACAAACATAAGTTAGGTTCAATACGAATACAGCAATTTTTGTCGCTTTCCAACTGTAACTATTAACGTCATTTAAAATGTATTTGGGTCACTCAATGTTATTCTTGCCTGACCGCATTATATGGCGAAGATCATCAACAAAAAATGAAACAAAACTTTTTTAGTTCAGTTTTAAAAACAAACAACACCATAACTATATATGCTAAAAATTTTTTCAGTTCATCAATAAATACGATGGTCATGATGTAGATTTTACATTTGAAAACAAAAATCTCTTTTGGTACCTGCCAAAATAACTAAATTGCGTAAAGAATTCAGCACAAATACAGTTTCTGCATGTGCTGTACAGTTTCCATTTTCAATATTTCATTGTATATTTTTACCAAAAAGCTTTGAGTAAATCTTCCGTCATAGTGAAAGGGATATGTTATGCAAATTTTATTTGATACAAGAAAAAGTGTAAAGCATTGGGGCTGATGAAACTCTGGTGACGCAATAATTTAGTTCATATTTACCATTTTCGAGCATGGGTTAGAAATGTAAATAAAAATATTATAAAAATCTTTCCATTATGTTTCATGAAAACCAACAGATTTTACAACTAGTAGTTAAACTTCAGTCAGGTTAACTGAATTACATACGAAGTGTGTTCAAAAATAAGGTTAATTCTCATTTTTTCTCAAAAAATGTTTACTTATTAACCAATTTCTATTTTATCTCCTTCAAAGTAGCCGCCCTCAGATATAATACACTTGTGCCAGCGTTTTTCCCAATCATGGAAGCAGTTCTGATATCCACTTTTTGGTATGTCCTTGAGCTTTCTCAGCAATTTGGATTTTATCTCCTCAATCGTCCCAAAACGCCGTCCTTTCATGGGTCTCTTCAATCTTGGGAACAGGAAAAAGTCGCAGGGGCCAAATCTGGTGAATACGGTGGCTGAGGCATGATAGCGGTGTTGTTTTTGGCCAAATAATCTCTCACAAGCAAGACGAGTGAGAAGGTGTATTATCATGTTGCAAATGTTATGAACTTTTTTCCACAATTCCGGGCGTTTTTTTTATATTCCTTCACGCAAACGGCGCATAACTTCAAGGTAATACTCCTAATTTACCGTACGACCTTGGGGTAAGAACTCCTGATGCACTACGCCATGGCAATCGAAGAAAGCAGTGATCAAATCCTTGACATATGAACGATCTTGACGTGCTTTTTTTTTTGGTCTTGGCTCTCCTGGACACTGGGACGATTGGGCTTTGTTTTCGATGTGATAACCATATACTCATGATTCGTCACCAGTTATGACCCTGGATCATCGTTGACGTTATTCAACAATTTCTGAGCGATGCTCATGCGACGTTGTTTTTGGTCAAAATTCAGCTATTTTGGAACGAACTTCGCTGTCACACGCTGCATGTCCAAAATTTCCGAAAAGATTGCATGGTATGAGTCAATCGATATGCCAACATTCTCAGCAACTTCTCTAATTGTGATTCGACGATTCTCCATAACAATTTTCTTCTCTTTCTCAACATTTTCATCGGCTGTTGATGTGCGGGGGCGTCAATAGTGAGCGCCGTCGGTCACATCCTTTCGACCTACTGTGAAAAGCTTGTACCACTTGTAAACATTTTGTTGACTTAGAGTACTGTCACCGTATGCCACTGCCAACATTTCAAGTGTTTTCAGCACTTAATTCCATTTTTTATACAAAATTTGCTGCAACTTCTTTGATCAAAAGCTGAAAATTGGTGGGAAAGCACAACACTTATCTTATTTATGCCGCTCACTAACAAACTAAACATGCTATATGGATAAAACTGCCAACATATCTTCGAGACGAGTGTACCAACATAAAAATAAAATAATAATCGAAATTCGAATGAACGTCGTCGAATGTAAAATTTGAAAATTCACCTTTTTTTTGAACACACCTCGTATGTGTGGCTACTTCAAGAAATAATAGAAACTCATTCTTTAGTAACGGATGTTCAAACAGTTTTTTGATAAATTAGCAGATCTAAAGCAAACTTTGTTCGTTGGCTTTCTTATTTCGTTTCATACTTAATTTACTTTCCATTTGTTTCACTTAATTTAGATTGAGTGATAACTCTTAGTCGTAAAAATCATGTGTCAACCCTGAAAGGAAAGTAACTTAACCTCCTACACAAAACTTAGTTGGGGAAGATAAACAAAATGGCACCACTACTAGTTAGTCGCACCGTCATTTGTGAGTTATTTGGCTTATAATTAAACCATTTTTCGTCATTGATAAGGGCGAATTTAACATGTAAAATGACCGAGAAGCAAGAATCACCTTAAAAATTGGGAATGAATGTCTATCTTAAAACATTTATTGCACTTAAATTAATTATATTACATCAATCACACTACAATTGCTTTTATTAAAAGTCCTTCACTTCTAGTGCCCTTAATAATTTAGAATTCAAACCCAGCTATTCTCAGTGTTCCTGACACAATACGTTTCCAGGCATTCCAGGGAGAAAACCTCTCAATAATTCAAGTTGTGTGCATTGAAGTGTATCCTTAATTACAAGTATTGTATAAATGAATGGCTGGTGGCACTTCAGTTGAGACAAGAACTACAATTGAAAAAGTGTAATCAAGACAAGGAACAAAACATGTTCGGTTTTCAAATTCGTAATCCCTCTTGAACCTCAACTTAATTCTCCACCATCAATGGCGCTGCAAATAATGAAGGAAACAGTGAGGCAATACTTCAAAATTATACAAAGCCGACAACCATATAATCGACAATTACAAGAATAATAATTGTTTACAGTGTGCATCAAACGTTCAAGTGCACTTGTATTGGGTGGCACCATCACAGAGTGCAGTCGTTCTTGCGAGCAAGAACTGCTTATGTGTTTCGCAAAATTCTTAAGATTTTCTTGCAACGCGATTTATCCTATAAACACTAAAACAAAGTAAGAATTGGGACTTCATAAATTAGAATTTAGAAATTAGAGGAAATTAGAAATTATGTGTAACCTATAGAAATAAACACTTGACTGTAATTCTGTTGGACTAAAGGAGTTAAAGATGTACAAATTATAGCGAGATTTTAATTATCGCAAGAACTATTAAACAGGAAATCCTACACGAGTACATATACAGGGTGGGCCATAAGGGTGTTGGCGGTTTAAATATTCAATTAAAAAAAAACTACGAAACATAAAAAAATATATTTGTATTTTTAAAAAGTAGAAGCATGAGAATTTTTATGACTTAAAAATAATGTTGTCCAAATGGCTTCCCTCGGCTGCTTGACACTCTTGGAACCGAAGTCGCAAATTTTGGAAAACTCGTTGAAAATTTGTTCTCGGTATTTTGTTACTTTCCTGAATAATGTTCCTCTTTAACTGCTCTAAATTGGTCGGATTATTCTCGTAGACTACCGATTTGAGGTAGCCCCATAGAAAATAATCGCATGAAGAGAGATCGGGGCTACGTGGGTGCCATTCAATATTCCCCTTTTCGAAATAAGTTTTCCAGGAAAAACATTTTTCAGCAGCTCTATGGATACCCTAGCCGTATGACATGTGGCCCCATCTTGTTCAAACCACATCGTCGAGGTATTGCCTTGAAGTTCTTGCAAAGCTGGCACCAAAAAGTCTGCTAGCATGTTGCAATAATTGTCCGCTCTAACCGTCATCGCATGCCCTCTTTCGTCCTCAAAAAAGTATGGTCCAATAATACCGGTTGATGTTATCCCAGCCCACACGACAAGCTTAGGGCTGTGAAATGGACGTTCATGCAAGCGTCGGGGATTAGTCTCGGACCAGAACCGACAATTTTGCTTGTTCAGGTGACCGTTAAGGTGAAAATTGGCCTCATCACTAAAAATCACGTTGTTGAAATTGTTGAACCGTTGACAAAGTTAAGTCGGTTATCTGAATCTTATAAGCCTTCAAATGCAAATCACTTTTCAAAATTCGTCATAAAGTTGTCTTTTTGACATCCAAAGACTGAATTCTGATTGCTGATTTCGCTGAACTGAAACACGAACACGCTCCACAATGTCGGCTGATCTTGCAGTAACTGGGCGACCACGAACCGTAATTGGTACTATTGAGCCGGTTGTTTCGAACATTCTGATCCATTTTCGTATCACATTGGCGCTTGGAACTTCACTTAAATCGTGTAAACCGTGTTCATGCCGATACAAACGTCGTGCAGTAATCACTGATTTGTTGTTTTCGTAATACGCTCGGACACAAAACGAACGCTGCACTCCCGTGTACGACTTCATGGCGACTAAATTTCCAGGAAGCGGCGCAGCGAACAACATATCCCTCCGCCACCCCGAGCGTTACGTGAATAGTGTTTACGAACCTGATATTGTTACAACCAATTATGTGCAATTTTGATTCCATCGATATCGCTTAGGTAATTTTCATACTAAAGCTGCATCGCGCTATAGAAGCTCAATTGTGAAAAATGTCGATAAAACAGCTGAAATCGTCAATTCCAACTGCCATGGAAGTATTGCTTTGATCACTCTGAAGCTAGACAATGCATAAAAAATCGTCCGCAACTTCTTGTACAAAGCTAAATAAAAAAAAAAAACTTGATGTATACGAGGTGTGATCAAAAAATAACGGTTATTTTTAAATGTCGTGAGTTACGTATGTTCGATTTTCAAATTTTTTTTTCTGTTATGTTCGCAGACACGCCTGTTATATATGTTGACAATATCAGCCATTTTGGACTGTCTTCAATTTTTTGCTATTCGGAAAAATGGATCAAGGAAACCGTATTAAGCTTTGTGTAAAATGAAATTAAATGTGCAAGGACATTTGAAATGTTGACTGTGGCGAGTCTACTATGAGCAGAACACAAGTTCAATTGTGGTATAACCGGTTTAAAGAAGGCCGAGAAGATGTCAATGACGATGCTCGTCCTGGTAGTCCCAGGCACGTCAACTACCGATGAAAACATTGAAGCAGTGAAGAAAATGATTTTGGATAATCGTCGAATCACTATTAGAGAGGTTACTGACGATGTTGGCATATCGTTCGGCTCAAGGCATGAAACGTGCGGCAGCGAAGATTGTTCCAAAATTGCTAATTTTTGAGCGAAAACAAAGTCGCATGGACAGATTTCCTCAAAAAGGTCATAACTGGTGTCGAATAATGGGTGTATGGCTATGACATTGAAGCCAAAGCCCAATCATCCCAATGGAAGCGTCCAGAAGAGAAAGACCGTCCAAGACCGAAAAAAGCACTTCAAGTTCGGTCAAATGTAAAGGTTTTGCTCACTGTTTTCTTCGATTGCAACGGCGTGGTGCATCACGAATTCTTGCCACAAGGTCGTACGGTCAATAAGGAATATTGCCTTGAAGTTATGCGCCGTTTGGGCGAAGTAATTCGTCAGAAACGCACAGAATTGTGGAAAAACCAATCATGGATTTTGCACCATGATAACGCACCAGCTCACACATCGATGCTTGTGCGTGAGTTTTTGGCCAAAAAAAAAACCGCAAGCATGCCTCAACCACCGTATTTACCGCACTTGGCCCCTGCTGACTTCTTCCTCTTCCCAAAACTGAAAACACCGATGAAAGGAAAACGTTTTGCTACAATTGAGAAGATAAAATAAAAATCGAAACTGGAGCTGTTGGCGATACCAAAAACGCATTTCAAAAGTGTTTCAAGGATTGGAAAAAAACGCTGGCATTAGTGTAATATATGAGAGGGTTTACTTTGAAGGGGACAAGATAGTTATTGATGAATAAATAAATACTTTTTGAAAAATTTGAAAATAACGGTTATTTTTTTATCACACCTCGTATGTATCACAAGAGTTAACTTTTTATTTATTTAAATATTAATTTATTTATTTGATGGTATTGACAGAAAATTATCTGATACGGTCTAAAATCGAAAAGCTTTAGCCAATAGAAGAGGAATTATGTCCCATCAGGACGAAGCCGGGTCAGACACACCGGTAATGACTTACCTGAACCCCCGGGAGCTTGGTTGGGAGATTCGTATGCATCATCTTAATAGTCCAGACTTGATACCAAGTAGTCACCAACTGTTCTTATCCATGGCGAATAATTGTGCTGATAAAAATTTCACTTCAAGAAAAGGTCCCGGTTGGTTGGAAAGTCCTTATGCATCAACTTTATAGCCCGGATTTAGCACCAAGAAGTCAACGACTACTCTTGTCCATAGCGAAAAATTGAGATGACGAAAAATAGTCCGTACTTGGCAGTAAGTAGTCACAAACTAATTTTTTCCATGGCGAATGGTTGTGCTGATAAAAAAAATTCGCTTCAAAAGAAGGTGACGGAGCTTGGTTGGGAAGTTCTTATGCATCAACTTTATAGTATAGACTTATCACCAAGTAGTCATCGACTGTTCTTGTCCATGGTTAATAAACGATGATGAATGATTTCTGATAAAAAAATGCGCTTAAAAAAAAGTTGTCGGAGCTTGGTTGGGAAGTTCTCATGCATCAACTTTATAGCCCGGACTTGGAATATAGTAATCAATGACTATTTTTGTCCATAGCAAAAGATTGAGTTGACGAAAAATAGTCTACACCTGGCATCAAGTAGTCACCAACTGTTCTTGTCCATGGCGAATGATTGAGCTGATAAAAATATTTTGCTTCAAAAGTAACTCCCGGAGCTTGATTAGGAAATCCTTATGCATCAACTTTATAGTCCGCACTTGGCACCAGCCAACTAAACTAGTCTATGATTGAGCTGAAAAATGTGCCTTAAAAGGAGTTTGTTAAAATCGACTGTCCCAGTTTTTCTCCAGTCTTCTATGTGAGGGGAGATACATAATGGAATTACCTCCAAACTGGCAATAAATTATCGACTAAAAAGGTATATATTTGACTTAGATTGGATCATTTTGCCGATACCAAATAAAACCTTGAATGGCATGCAGAAAAGTAAATTTCTTTTTACTACACCTTATATATTCATTGCAATTAACGTATCATTATAAAAATACTGATACTGTGATTTACAAAAATCAATTCATATAGAAAGCAAAAGTTATTTTAGAATCGTAAGCAAAAACACATTTTGATGTGAGTAATTTATAAAAACAACGCGTCCATTACAAAAGAAATCAACAATACTTAAATGTCGTTAAAGATTAATTGCCGATTCAAAAAACTTTCCTTTGGAATGTTTATGCTTTGAAATAGTTCACTATGAGTATGAAATGTATGCAAACTACTGAAATGGGAAGCAGTTTTATTAGTCGATATTCGCAAATACAATGCAAATTAGCTAGTTTTGATTCTGGGAAAAGATGAAATCATATCTCCAACATATTTTGAAACTTGAGAATATATGAATCCTTACAAAATTGTTTCATTAATTATTTGCCTCATCATAATTTTCCAAAGCATTGGATAGATTTTAAACATTGTCATCCCTTAATACTGTTGCTCTCTGCCAGCAATATAGTGAGCCTATTAGAGGGTATTTTTATGCTTTCCAGGATATAATCCCAACACATTCCTATCCCTCATTCACTGGCACCCACGCATTGGTTGAGCAAAATATCTGCAAATATCCTGTTAAACACAATCCTCCTACAAACATAACAACTTGAACATAACACGAGCATATAGTCTATGTTGGCGTTGGCGTAGATATTTTACAAGTATCTTTAGTTGACACATTTTTACGGGTTCTTGTGGGATGATATTGAATGATAAACTATTTCCGATATTTACATAATACGTTGTATTTATTGTCACTCTATAAAATTCTTTGAATTTTGCAAAGATTCTAATGAAATTTAGCAAAAACTGAAAATGAGGGTAGAAGTTCACAACAGAAACCTATCCCATTCTTTATAAACAACTGTAGCAGTGTTTTGTGCGAATGAGTTGCAAAATAACTACAGAGGCAAATGGACACTGCAGTATTATTGATGACGGGTTTGAATCACATTGACAATATTAATTTCAGAAGCTCTACACAGTAATGAACCACATTGGAGTAGAGTTTTAAAGTTCACCCTCGCTACAATAAAATTTCCATTTCAGGTTTTTAAAATAATTACTTAAATTAACCTTTCCGATTAGTTACCTCAAGACGGAGTGTGTAGCAATTTGAGTTACACTCTCAACCCCTTCTCTAAAATACCTGTTACTTTATAATACCTGCTGAATGTGAAAGACAATTTTTCATAATATTAAATTCTTATTGTGTCCGCCTAATAATACTTCATATGGTAGTATACAGTAAAGAAACAAGAAAGAAGGTGTGTTGCCAAACAGGTAGCTGAAATAATTTAAATTACCAACGGCGATGGACGCCGTGAAATGCATCTGATAGAGTTACCAAGGCTCAATCTTATCTATGCCAAAACAAAACTTCAAATTCATCAAAAACTTAAAAACCAACGTCAAAATATTCGCACTCGAATACAATCGAACATTTAATATAAAAATGAGCCTTCTAATAGTAAAGCGCAGTGATAAAAATAATTATAAACAAATATTCTATTACTCTCAATTTTAACATTTAAAATACTTCTATGTATATTCTGCAAGTATAACCCTGTATAGGGTTATGCATTTATTGGTGTCAAATCCACAGGTCTTGCAAGGCTGTCAGCTAGCTACTATTTACTTAGTGAAAGGTTTGCCATTTCAAATGCCCAAGAACACGTTAAAATAGTTCAAACTTATTACAGAAGTGGTGATTCAAACATGGGCACTTTTCGTGCATTACGGGGTGATTTTGGTCATCATAATCGATCTACTGTGAAAGGATTTGGCAAAATTATAAAAATATTTGAAAAGACTGGAAGCATTACTGATCTAAATATTATCGAAATATGATCGAATATGATCGAAAATATTAATTCTGTCAGTGAACGTTTGACGGATTGTCAATTCTGAGCGTTATAATAACCGATTTTTGTATCTGCAATTTAAGATTCTGAACTGAACCATATGTGGTTTCAACAAGACGGTGCCACGGGTCACACAACACACCAATTTCGGCTTTATTGCATGAGAAGTTTTCGGAAAGCGTAATTTCACGTTTCGGCGATGTCAATTGGTCACCAAGACCATGCGATTTGACGCCGTTGGACTTTTTTTGTGGGGATACATCAAAGATCGTATTTATGTGGTTAATCCACCCACACACGTTGGAGCATTTAAAACCAACATTCGTCAAGTTATTACCGAGATACCGCCTGAAATATGCGAAAAAATGGTCGAAAACTACCTCAAAAGAATCCGCAACTACAACCAACATAGAAGCGGTCATTTAAATGACTTTGTATTTCGTTTTATTTAACTTTACTTTTAAAACCGAAAAGTAGTTAACCTGGTCTTAAGCAATCTTTTATGAAAATTTCTGCAAAAAGAAGCCATTCGATAAAATTGCTTTTCCCTATAGTTTTGGTTATATTTTTACAAATAAAATGCTCTCATATTTCGACAACGAGAAATATAGTGACGACCAAGTTGTCAATTTTGATACTCCCTAAAGATGGTGGAGAGTGATGTCAATGTAAAAATTATTCAAATATCGATAAAACCAAAAAAAAAAAAAAAACAAAATTTTGATTTACTACAAATATGTGACTAATACGAAAACTGAGCTTATAATAGCCAAAATAACAAACTTATTTGCCTACGATGGAGAAGATGTCAAATGGCACGTAAAGTAGAGCAAAATTTAAAATGTGTTTTAATCGAGGCAATAGTATTTTTTATTATTAGCGATTTTTTTTATTTTATTTTAGTTTCCAAATCATACTCATATTTCTATTTCAGCACTTTCTTTTATTTAGTTATTTATTTATAATTTTTTTTTGTTCTGTTTTTTTTTTTTTTTTTTAATTTTGGTATATATATTGTTTGTCATTACTCAAAGGATGCATTTTGTTCGATCCCCAAATTTTTAATTATTCCATTTTTTCTTGGCGCTGCTGTTACATCTTAATACAATTGTCTCACATATTTGTTCCCCAAGATGTAAATTTATTTAAAAGTATAAAGAAAAAATTTAGTTTTCTCCGCCATCTCTTGAATTGGAAGTCTAAAACAAAGAAACTTTTGGTGAAAGAAATTCTTTTCGGAATTCCAGTTTAGCAACCGAAACTGATATACTTTTCTATAGGAAATTGTATTAAATGAGCCCTAATATGATATTGTAAATACAAAGGTTTTGTTATACCACTAGATGTGATTTGCAATTTTAAATTTTAGGTAATAGTGCATATTATTGTAGATTTGTTTCATGTTTTCCAAAAAAAAAAAAAAAATCACGGAAACAATTTTGGAAAATTGGTACAGAACAACTGAAGGTTCAATTTCAGCATAGCTATGGAACCTCTTAAATCCGAAATCGATCGGTTTGATGAACTTCTGCGAAATTCCTTATCCGGCATGTGGGGACAAACAAGTCTTCTGTTGACAAACCCAATAAATAATTAGCCCAGTTAATAACTTTTTAAAATTTTTTTTTTGTTTAAAAAAAGATCGTTAAGCGTCTGGAAAGGCAATATTTCACATTTCACAGGTATAAAAAGAAAGTCAGTACAATATATTGCATTAAGAAGTCAGTACTATATATTACATTGAATTTCGATTTTAATTTCTATGTTATCTGACAGATTTTAAGCTATCTTCTATTATATTTAAACCTGTATATAATAGAATAATACAATATAGGTCATGTATATTTTAACATAGTTTCAATAATACCGAACAAAGAAGTACAAATTTAACACACTTTGAGTTACAGGGCTGCCTTCAATGTGTGGCCTAAATACAGGGTGGCGCAATAGAACGTGCATATTTAAAAAATAGAATAAAAAATAAATACAAAAGGTATGGTTAAAATAAATCTAAGGCATTGTAGAGTAATAAATGGAGTTTGTTTTTTTAAAAATAACATAATCTAAATGGTGAGGTATCCCCATCAAAAAAAAGTCAAGAGGCGTCAAGTCTTGACTACGTGGGGGCCATGGGATATCACCTCTTTTCGAAATCAGTCTGCCAGGAACATCTGCTTCACCACCGCCATGGAGTCATTTGATGTGTGACAGGTAGCTCAATCTTGTTGGAACCAAGTTCTGGAATTCACTATTGAACTTTCAATTTCTGGAGTCAAAAATTCGTCCAACATCTCAACATAGCGTTCCGTATTAATCGTGACATTTTGGCCCTCTGCCAGCAAAACTCTGCCAGAGATTGCTGCCCATACTGTCAGTGTAGGACTATGCAATGGTTTCTGGTGCTTGATTTTGGGATTTTCACTGTTTCAGTAACGACAATTTTGACGGTTTACGAACCCATTCATAAGGAAATGAGCCTCGTCAGAGAAAAGGATATTGTCAAAATTGGAAAATAGGTTAAGCAATTTATTAGCAAATGCGAGCCTTGCTATGAAGTCAGACTCTTTCAATTCTTGTGTTAATTGCAGCTTATATGGATGCAGTTTAAGATCTAATGTTAAAATTCGTTGCAAACTTCGTCGCGATAATTGTAAGACAGACGATCTCTTGCGAGTCGACATTTGTGGATTTCCTCGTACTGACTCCATAACTCTCTCAACATTGTGTTCGGTCCTAGATGTTCTTGGGCGACCATTTGCTTGTGGTTTAAATGTTGAACCGGTCTCTTCAAAACGCTTTACCCATATTTTAATTAAATTAGCACTCGGAGCTTCACTAATTCGCCGTAGTCTATATTCCGGACAATATAGTCGCCTAGTAGCAATATATGAACGAGAGTTCTCGTAAAATGCGCGCACGCAAAATGCGCGACTCTTTCCGTCGAAGTGATTCAAAGCGACTAAAACTCCATGAGCCCGCCAACCCAACGATGTAGGCATCCTTTTTTTCAGTTTGTAGTTTATTTACAACTACTTATTTGAGCATCTTTAATGTATACTTCTTTTTTTAAATCTTATAATAATACCACATCTATGCTTTCTTGTTTTATTAATTTTACTCACCCATTCCCTGGACACTTTTTCACCCTTTCCCCAATAGGAATTTTACATTTTCCACAATGTCAACGTTCTGCTTTACGAGTTTCTGGTTTTTCCCCTAAGGGGAATTTATTCTAGGTCCCCTTTACACCCTTAGCTTCTTGCAAAATACTTGGAAATCTTCATGTTTTTGTTCGTCACTACGGTTGTACTAAACATGACTTTGGCTGCAAAAGTGTCATAAAGCACTTGTAATTTCTACATTTCCGACAGACTCCTTTCATGGCATGAAATATGTACTAGTTTAAGTAATCAAGTTTCATTTTCAAAAGACTGTGCAAAATGCAGAACACATTTTAGATGTAGCATTAAATCGAGGCAATGGAGATTTTCAGTTCAACGCACATTCGCATTGTAAATATACGGTTGCCAAAAAGTTTAAAGTTTTTTCGCCCCCAAACAAGAGTATTCACGAACGACGGTTAAATGAGTATTAGAAAATTACAAAATGCAATAGTTATACTTACTTTATATATTTATACATTGTTACATACATTGTTGTTTTATTATCTAGTTGTTCTCAATATAAAGTTGCAACTTTTGACAATGTTTTACTTGAATTTCAATGCTTATAATTATTTTTCTTCTTCGAATTTTTCCTTCTCTTAGGAAAATGGAGACACTTTGAGCTTAAGACATGCAAAATTTCAAAGAAATTTTCCTACCAAAAGGCAAAAGTGTTTTCACAAAATTCTAACAATAGAAAGGATATAACATGAAGCAGAAATATTTATAATACAAGGCGGTGCAATCTTCAATTTGCTATGTAACAAGATGAAAACTTAAATGAATCCTCTAAATAAATTGCATGTCAACAGAAAGAAAAGCGATACAGGAATAAAAACTCACTCCGCTCTAGAAACGGTTTACTTTGGCAACCATTTGAAAACAAAGCATGGTGTGTAGTGAAGTACAACTTGCCCTTATAACCCATAACCAATGGAATGTCTTAACATATCATCTGTAATGACTGAAGGGTAGGGTATACAAAAATCGTAGCAACCACAAGTAATATCTAAGTTCACTTGGCTGCCATGACTGAGACCAAGTTAGTAGGTATTTACAATTCGACAACATGTTATAGTAGTTATTACATAAACCAGATTCCCACTGTAGTTTGAAATATCAACTACCGATTTTCAGACCGAAAATCTAACAAATTACTTTCGATTGCAGAATGACATTTTCACAATTGTTAACCAACTATTCCACCAGGAATATAACTTCGTCATCATATGGTATAATATAAAATATTGAACCTAGCACGCGTATACAGATTTTTTTATAATCTAAACGACTACCAACTATTTGCCGCACGTAATAGAGATTTCCCAGTCATGGCATCGAAACTCAATAGGACCCTAAAACGCTTCAGACGGAGTTTTGACGGCTACCTTCTGCTTTCACAAAATATGGCACAACTCTTACAGGTCTTGTTTCTGTATGATGCGCAGTGGGAAGAGTGTTTTCGGCAGCACTCGTAAATATAAGGGCGATCCCAAATCTAGTCGACCTAACAAAAAACACACAGAAAAGTTTGGAAAATATTTCTTTATTTTTCAATGCAACCTTCTTTTGGAGCTATACAGTTTTTCCAGCAATACTCATTAGCTTTAATAAACTGTCGATAGTAGGAACTGACAAACTCCTTAATTTATCCTATCAAATTTTGACAGTATTTCAAACTCTGATCCTTGGTCACCTTACTCTACATCGTCCATCGAATTTGTCGTCGAAAACTTTTCGCGCTGGATCATCTAACGCAGTCGCTTTATTTTGAAATGCCTGATCATGACGATGTCGGAATGTAGTTCATACATGGCATAATTCATATGATGTCGATGTGCTTTTTATGTATATTAGAGTATTTTGCTCTTAGACTCCTAGAACTGATTTATACGCAGGAACAGAGCTTGATTTAACTGGATTTTTGTTCGTCGATATAGAGCTAAGTCATTAAATAATAATGATAAATATTTGCAATCAAATTCAACTAACACCATCAGATAGAAACAAAATATGTAAACTTACTGGACAGCAGCGGGAGATAACAAATATTGAGTTTTACAAATTACAGTAAAGGACTGTTGCAAACAATATAACTCAGCTTTTACTGGTCTGGTTTTTTTAGGATGTACAGTGGGAAGAGTGTGTGATATCGTTCGCATATACAAGAGTGGTCCTAAAAGTAGTCGACCTAACAAACAAGTCATAAAAAGAGTTGGGAAAAATTTTCCTTATTTTTCACAAAATCTCCTTTTAGTTCAACACATTTTTCCAGCAATATTCAATAGCTTCTGTACTCTGTTTATAATATGAACTGCAAACTCCTTAGAATAACCATCAACTACAGACGCCCCTGTTTATTGTTGGCAAATCCACGTTTTAAGTTCAGAAATAGAAAATAACCCGGGGGAGCTAAATCTGGAAAATAATGTGCCTGTGACTGTGCAAATCGAACTTTAATTCATTAATTTTGACCATGGCAATAGTGAATGTGTGAACTGGAGCATTGGTTTAATGAAACAAAACTATTTCTTTCGATAAATGCAACCCTTTTTCATAATTTCATCGCCTAACCGCTGCAATAAATTGGCAAAATAATCCCATGCGTACCTCAAAAAAAAAAAAAAAAAAAAAAAACAGGCGGCATGACCTTCCCTACAGAAGGAACCGCCTTCGCTTTCTTTGAACATGATTCTCCCATTCTAGTCCACTGCTTTGACTGTTCCTTAGTCTCACGTTTGAAGTGGTTGACCCATGTTTCGTACATGGTTACACATCGACGGAAAAAATCGGCCTTATTGCAGTGAAGCAACGCTAGATACGCGACTGAAACATTTTCACGACGCTGTTTTTACTCTATTGAGAGCGAGCGCGGCACTCATCTTGCACACAACTTTCTAATCTTCAAATCACCGGCTAATGCATATATAACACTTTTTGAAATGAAATTTGAAGTTTTATCAACCAACGATCATCCAATACCATTTTGTTGATGTTCTCAACCATGTTTGGCGGGAATATCTCAATTTATCGACTACTACGGTGTTTGTCTTGGCAGCTCGTACGGCCCCGCTTAAACTCTGCTACCCAATATTTTACAGTCGTAAACGAGGGGCAGACTCCCTCAGAGTAGAATCTATCTCTGCTTTAATATTGGTTGGACTGAGACCTTTCAAATGGAAATTGAAAATTGGGTGACCAATTTTTCCCATGTTTACAAATTCACTTACATCGTTTACTTTTGATGGCTAAAATAAAAATACTAAACAACGTGGCGTCTTTATACGTCAGATTGGCTAGTTTCGGGACCGCTCTCGTATATTTAGGTATATACTATTATTCGTATATAGATTTTATGTTATCATTACACAATGGCAAATCTTAGCCTTTATGATGATACTACATCAAATTTGTCACAATTTTTGTGACATACAACTGTGTTTGTTTTTTTGTTTTTTTGTTTTTTTTTTTTTTTTTGTTTTCAGTAACCACATAAAAACATCATTCTTCCCACTGCTATTGTATTCATCTGCTCTGTTGGTTTTGAAAAGGTTTCTACTTTGTTTACATATCGTCATACGCTTTTGTTTTTCTTTTTATGAATATTCATAGATTTCGTTCCCTCTATCTTTGTAGCTAATGCTGTTGAAGAAAAAAAAAAAAAAAAAACAAACAAACGCTGCTCCGCAAAAATAACACCAACAATACAGACGTCTATTTCATTTGTATATCGTTTGAATGAATTTTTCCTGCGAGACTTTTTTCTTTTACCATTCTGTTTGTAGTATTTTAGAAAGATTTCGTTCTTTGTTTTTGAATCATATCATTGTGAAATCGCGTAGAATTTCCCTTTCTTCCATTTCAATATAATTCCTTTTCCATTTTGCATGTAAAGCATAGTTTTTTTTTTTTTGCCTTAAAATTTATCGGAATATTTGCTATGACTCCAATATTAACAACATTTCTTTCTGTGTGCATTTGGGATTAGGAGAAATGGCAGTGAATATGTATGAGTGTGTTATCCTTCTACTCACATTGTGTATACGTCAGAAGGAAAACATTTGGATTTGGAAATATAAGATGAAAAGTTTCCACTTCTTGATGAAATTGTTGCGAAATATTCAAACTGTTAAAACGTTGAGAATTTTCGCAGCATAGTTTAAGGATAAGCGTACACCACCTTAGGGACCAAACGGATTACTTTCAGTTTTTACAGTGTTCTGAGATATGATGGAATGTGCGTGCATCACTTCAAGGTGAAATCTTTCGACCAAAGTTAATACCAAACTTTACCAATTTCATGTTGTCTGGTAGCATTACTTTTTTGGGTCTATTAAATTTACGAAACGACTCAACGAATATTAAATGAGGAGTATCAAATCGGCAGCTATCTTGTGATTATATTAGGAATAATAATAACAAATGTTTGTGCAGAAAATGGTATCATTGTCTTTTTTGATGCAAAAATCTTACGCTATTGATGCTTTATTCTAGCATTTTGAATGAATCCAAGTACCAATACTACGGAAGTATTTGACCAACACTGAGACAGAGATTACAGCCTGCTTGCAAATAAAGCATATCCTCGACAGAATGAATTTGGCAGACAAGAATTTCTGCTCAATCAAATTCAAAGGAAGCTAAAACAAATATTATTTATGTATTATTTAGTCCCAAACACATCGATAAATTTATTTGCATTAAATGAATGGTGCAATAATAACAAGTTTCGATTCTACGATATATACGGAAACTTTATACCATTACATACGAAACTACTCTTTCGAAGATTCTGTTCTTAATAGAGTTATTGAGATTAAAGCCGGGGTACCAATTTTGGCTCAATATTAAAAAATTAGCAACTGCATTGAACATACAACATAATTGGGTGAAACTCACTTGGTTTTTGCAACCTGCAGTAAAATCTTTATGCACTTCTTATGTGATGAGTAATTTGGAATATTCTTATTTAATTTAAGGTCATTTCAAAAGGCCATCTTGCTTTTAACAATTTTTATTCAAAATACTTTAATTAAAATTAAGCAAATTATATTTTAATTAAATTGTACTCCAAATTTGATTTTCATGCTGAACGTTTCATGAAAATGTTTACTAAATAAATTACGAGATTAATGAAAATTACAAGATTAATTGAAAATGAAAAGGTTCAAAACTTGTTTCCAATCCTGAATTTTCTAGGAACACACCAGTATAAATAAAGCTTATTTCGAATTTTTATTAGCTGACAACAGCGCTGCAAAATATCATACAAAATTTGCGATTTCATTTTGCGAATGATAGTAAACAATATTTCAATAATCTAGTAAAATTCTAAAATTTGAAGGTAGTAAATTTAGTTCTAGGCTAAGACAATACCTATATTAAAATGGTAACGATGAAAGATCCAGTCTCTTGATATGCGGTGAGAATATCGGCAAATCCAGCTTTAGTTGGTTACAACCAACAAACAAAAAAAAAATTGTGATTAGTGATAACTAATAAAATTGTTTTTATAGTTGCTTTATACCTACTTAACACGCAGTGTAATAGTCCGGAGAATTGATAAAATGTGGTTTCAAAGTTCATATATTATTTTGAATTTTATTCTATTAGCAACAATAAAATTGCTTAAAGGATTACAATTTGCTTTACAGTAGAAGAAAACACTATTTCATTCACATCATGCAAATACCACCCAGCTAAATCCTATTTACTTAGATGTCGGCTGGAATATCTATGTCGCACATAGAAAATTATCCGGTAGACCATATTCTTCTGGTCTTCCTCTGTAATTCACTGCATCAAATTTTGACAGTATTTCAAACCCTGATCCATTCCAAGAAATTTTGGTCACGCTATTATATTACGTCCATCGAATTTGTTGTCGAAAACTGGACCACCTACCAAAGTCGTTTTATTTTGAAACGCTTTATCATATCGGAATACAGTTATGCATGGCATGATTCATACGACGTTGATATGCCGCTTATTAATGGTTATACATTTAGTGATTTGAAAGCTGCCGGTCTAGTAAGATTGTCAGCTGTTAAATTCCTGCCACATAAAGTATTATTTATTTAGTGAAAGGTTTGCCATTTACGCATATGGATTGCTTAGCAACCGAATAACGCATAAAAATAGTTAAAAATTACAACAAAAGTGGTGATTCAAACTTGGGCACTTTTCATGCATTTGATGTTATGGTCATCATAATCAACCTGCTATGCAAGAAATGGCAAGAGAAATTTGAATTTTTAACATTCGACTACTAATATGGATTATTTATTTGGTGGTGGAAATTTACGAATATGGATCGTTTAATAACCGAAGGTAAAAATATAATAGTAACGACTTACTACAAAAGTGATGATTCAAACTTAGGCTATCAATCGGACAAAATTTTCTTCAGCGATAAAACTCATGTCGCGCTCAACGGGTATGTCAACAAGCAAAATTATCACATGCAAAGCTCGTAAAATTCAGAAATGATTGTGACAAAAGCAATTGCACTGCGAAAAAGAGACTATTTTGTGCGCTTTATTGTCTGGAGGTGTCAGGTGTCAGTTTTTTCAAAAACTCCCTTAAAACGAACCAATCCAAAGGCGGCCATTTAAATAGAATTATGGCATAATGAAATAAAAGTTCTATCAAAATCATAGCTTTACATGTGTTTTATTTAATTTTACTTTAGAAACCGAAAAATTGATAACCCATTATATATATATCAGAGTATTTTGCTCAGTTTAGTTAGATTTTAGTTCGTCATACATATATCGTAGTCACTAAATATAATATTAATGATAAATATTTGCAAATTAAACTAACACCAACAGATACAAACAAAAAATATAAACTTATTGGACAGCAGTGGAAGATTACAAATACTATTTTTTTTTTTAATAGTATTTATTCATTTTTTGATGGCTATCCGAAAATATGTGGAATCTTTGATTTGGGAGGAAGAGAAAAAATTGATATTTTCTGTGCTGTTATATATCGTTTGGTACATGTATATGCGGGGAATGGTAATCCGCAATTGCTTAGAGAAAAAAATGAGACAAATTGCGAGGGGTTAATTTGCGATCAAAATCTTTATTTCCAAATTCGAATGATTCATATCTTTTGTTCACGAGGAGTTCCAGGAGTTGTAATTACAAAAATTTTCTTTTCTTTTAGTGTGGAAACTGATGTTTCGAGTACAGCTAGAGATTATGTACTTATTTCCTCATCACAACGTGACAAGATCATCGGGTGATAGGTCACTGCTAGAATGCTGGCTTTCACCTTCTTCCACAGAATTGGTCACAGAATTTAAAATACTTACGATATAAAATTCATTAGTTAACACATTAACAGCACGAAAAAGGTCTAACGCCTTGACGTAGGCGTCTTAGACTTTAGGAATCTAAAGACAAAATTTATTTCAGCAATTTCTTAGACATTTTATAACTTCGTCTAATAACGTCCATCTATCTGTGAGACTTATTGTAAGTAGGTAGCAATAACAATTTCTACAGTCTGGATGCCTCTAGTTTCAATATCGATTCAAAACATCCGATTTGGTAGAAATTATTATTTTCCCTATATAATTTAGGAATCGTGTGTTGATTTAACATAAATTTATATTATACGAGTAGGAAATTGTAGTGTAAATGTCCATATTTATTTTAGTACTCCCATGTCTGGAAATATAAAGTAGTGTGTAATTTTTAAAATAAAAATGTTTATTTATGAAAAATAAATAGACGTAGAAAAATGTGGTTGGAAAAGTTTACAATGCACTGCGAACCATCCTCGGTCGAAACTCATCCACGCATCCTTACTCTTGAGCGATCGTGTATCAATTGTTTTGACTCTGTCCTTCGGTGTTTGAATTAACCCTTTTAATGTTTGATGCATTTGATGTGACGTCATTCAATGCCGGATCCCACAGTAGTATTATATGTTTGATTCATTTTAACAAATGTACATAAATTAATCTAATCTTTAAATATGCAATCAAAATTATATGTTCGCTAACAAAACTGGAAGAAAATTAGTTATACATGATTAATTTAGAAGGCTTTCCCCGGGGTAAATCAACTGTCTAACTATCTTAATGTTACTGTTAAGTAATGTCTGACATTTTATCATGGAAAAACTTAGCTCATGACTGAAGCTCTTTTTCTCAGCCCCTGAAGTCATGAAATTGGTGCATTTCCGATCAGTGCATTGAGAAATTGGAAGCCACTATCAAACTCAGAACACGAAATGATTATAAGTATTATAAAAACACTTAAAATGGTGTAATTTAGATGCAGTTGTGGTCAAAATTTGAAAAAAAATTAATCCATCATATAAATGCTCAAAATAGTTTTCTGTACATTAATAATGACATTGATTATATAAAATAATTTCTTACCATTTTTAAGAAATTATTTAAAAAAAATAATTATTTTATAGGGTGTCCGTCGGAAGGTATACTTATATTTGCCGCCATTTGGTACTTTCTTTTGCCGCCATTTTGGTAAATATTAGTCTTGACAATTCATATTTGGCAGCGTGAAGTAGAGACGTGGCAAATTTATTATGGAAAAATATTCGATAAACCAACGTGTTTTATTCGTTGAAACATTTTATCAAAATCAATCATCAATTACTGTGACTATGAAAAAGTTAGAAAGAAACAACGTGCCAACAAGGCGCACTATTTATCGTATAGTGAATGATTTCGGAGAAATAGGGTCTACAGCTAATAGGGCCAAGCATGGACCACAACGTACTGCAAGATTGGCTGAAAACATTATTGCTGCTCAAGAAAGTGTTCAAAACAATCCATCAACCTCAATTCGACGGCGTGCTCAGGAGATTGGTCTTCAAAGAAAAACTTTTTCCACAAATTTGCACAAGGATTTGCATTTGTTTCCATTTAAGATTCAGCTGACACAACAGCTTCTTCCACAAGACCATTTACGCCGCCGTACGTATGCCTTTAGGATGTTCCAGCTCGCCCATGACAACGCCGATTTCATTTTCATTTTCATTTTCATTTGAAAGGATATGTGAATAATAACGGTTGTTGGATGTGGAAAACCCTCAAATTATTCATTAGTCACCTTTGCATCCATTAAAAGTGACAGTCTGGTGTGCAATTTGGTCAGGAGGAATCATTGGACCTTACTTCTTAGAAACTGAAAACGGCCTAAAGGTAACTGTCAATGGGGAGCGATGTCGTGATGTGATTGAAAACTTTTTAACGCCACAACTGCATGCTTTGGGCTTGATTAACATGTGGTATCAACAAGACGGTGCCACATCGCATACAGCCAGGATTACAATGGAATTACTGCAAGACCTCTTTCCACACCAAGTTATTTCAAGAAATGTTGATGTTCATTGGCCTCCACGGTCTCTTGATTTTGTGGGGATATCTGAAAAGCAAGGTTTATGCAATCAAACCAGAAACGCTTGAGCAACTTGAGCAAAATATTCGTGATGAAATTGATGAAATACCGCGTGAAATGTGTGAGTATGTAATAAAAAATGTGCTCAAAAGAGCTCGCATTTGTGAGGCTAACACAGGCGGTCATTTATCTCATATTGTGTTCCATACTTAATTGCGGATATTAAATAAAACATTTATCAATATAAGATCCATTCTCTTTCATTTAATCAAAAACTATAAACAAACAAAATGGTACACCTTCCCGGCAGACACCCTGTATTTCGGCGATATTTGTAACAATTTATTACAAGTTCAAAAAGCTTTAAAGGAATATTATGAATTGGCTATTAATATGATCGAACATTATCTTAGTACATACGTTATGACATAAACCAGTTAAATTTGAAAGGATTCACCGTATGCCCCTGTGTATTTCGTATTTCAATTCAATTAACTAAATTTTTTCATCCTAGTTGATACTCTTTTTCCTTTGGAGAATAAAGAAAACGTACTTGAAATTCTCATGTCCGACTTATCGACAATTTCATGGCAATTGGAAAAGAATGATTTCAGTTCCCCAGTGTTGTGGAGTATATTGAAAATCAAATTATTGTGCACCATACATAGCAACAATTGTACTTGAATTTGTTCCTGAGTGGAGGCTACCAGTCACCGTGTATCATCTCTAATGTATGCAATTGCTTACACGCATGTACTTGTATATGTATTCTACTACCTATAACACCCTCTAGAAACCTTGAACTTATTATATCTTGGCTGGAGAGTATTATATTACTCACACACACACATTTGCAGAATTACATTCCAACAGAAACGGCAACCGAGTTAATAAATTTTTACTTTTCACTTTCTGTTCACATTTCACAGCAACAAAGCTAAGAATAACATAAATATTCATGCAAATGGATGTGTCTGTTGCAAATGTATGAATGAGTCCTTTTATTTTATGGATTATTGGTGAAAACGTATGTGTGTGTGTGTGATTATTCGCCTGTTTTCTAACAATTTGTCTGCAAAATTGGCAAATTGTTTCAACATCACCAATACGAGTACGACACAAGAAAAAATAACAAGATAGTAACAAACAAATGAATGGTTGATGGATGCCTGACTGTTCAAAGGAAGACAATGAATTGTCGGCAACTGGGTTAGAATTGAATAAATGTGAAAACATTTGCACATGTTTGGAATAATGAACAATTGCATCTAAAACTTTGTTGTATTACAATTTGCCATTTGTTAACAAACCAATCTGCCCTGAAATGAAAATGCTATCCTTGCTCTGAAATAATGTCGTTATTACTTGATTTTTTATAAAGCAAAGTTAAGAGAAATGTTTGACTTTGATCCTTTTGCTTTTCACAGATCTTAGCATTCGTTGTATTTATTTGAAGTTTATATTGTTCATATTATAGATTGAAAAAAAAAACCGAAAATAAATCATATTCTAGAATCTTATTTTATGAATACTCGTATATACAAATATTATTTTGGCTCACATTACACAGCAGTAAATTACGCAGCCTTTGGCTATTCAGATTTTATGGCTGACATCGTGCTGATTATTCAAAGTGAGCAATTTAATCGGTAATGTACTTCAGCGTCACTCAAGCCAATAAGCTAACACGAGTGTAAGCCAACAACCTGTTATGGCAGTCAAGTAATTATCGACTAAACAAATTAAGCGAACTAAGTGCGACGTTGGCAGCTAAATGTATCTTAACGCAGTTGCATATTTTTGCCATGTAGGAGCTGAATGTAAGCACCGTTCGGTGGCACTATTAATTTACTTCAAATTTATGCTAATCTTTATATTACTCATTTTTATATGCAACGAAAAAATCTGAATAAATCTAAAATATAATGGGCTCCGTCACGAACATACCTATTTTATTCTCTGCCATTAAATTAAATATTAGTACTTTTAAGTGGTTTCCAACCATCCCACCAAGCACATTTTGATAAATTAAAAACAATCATATACGTTTACATATATCTTGGAACAAAGCTCATATTAGCAAAGACTTCATTTCTGGGTGGCCACCACACCACCAAGAAAACAAACGTTCAAAATAAAATTACTAGTTTATAAGTTCAATGCTTCAACTGCGAATATGGAACGTCTACAACACTATTTTTGATTCTCTTCTTTTCTACATTAAAAGTTTCAAACTTGATTGTATTTGGAATGTTAAAATTAAATTATTCATTAGAGAATATCAAGGGAATAAAGCAAATATCAATCCGACACTGATCTTATAATATGAGTATCCGAGAGAAATTAAATCGTTTATAATATTTTATGACATTTCTCGAGTGGGATAAGTGGTAACGAAATACATGCCCAAAGACAAAAAAAAAAAAAAAAAACAAGTTGGTATGAAAATCAAGTTGGTGGATTAGTGGAAAAAAAAATGGAAGGAATTTGAGTTAAATAAAGCTCTGTTTTTGAGTTACGAACAACAGGCAAGTTTTCATTGTATCTAAGTAGCGATTGTTTTTGGCACATTTAATTTTCTTTTATGCTAATCTTTACCTCATCATCTCACATTAACAATCTGTTTTATACATATATTAGATGCGCAACTAAAATCCCGCCGTTTGCCAATAGATGGCGCCAGCTGTAAATGTTAGTCAATTCTGTTATAATCCAATCGTTATGAGCCAAGCTTAGGCATATGATGAACATACGGTCTCGACACAATAGTGATTTTCTTTTGACGTCATATACTTTCGGTTGTGTGAATATACCTATATACGATTTTTTGCCAAATAATCGTCATATGCGAGAAGTATTGGTTTTCTTCTTTCAATCGAAGAAAACGGCGGCCAAAGCTCATCGAGAGCTTTAACACGTTTATGCAGACGCTGCTTTATGTGAAACAACATGTGGAGATTGGTTCTATCGCTTTAAAGACGTTGATTTTGATGTTGATGAGCGTTCGCGCTAGGGAAGACGAAAAATCTTCAAAGAAACTGAGTTGACGGCATTGCTTGGTGGGGATAATCGCATGTAGAGCTTGCTATAGTATTAAGAATTACCCGCCAAGCCATTTCCAAGCGGTTTTATGTGTTGGGAATGATTCGAAAGCAAGGAACTTGGGTTCCTTATGAGTTGAAGATAACGGGATGTTGAGCGTCGTTTTTCAACTGTGAACAACTGTTACAGCGACAAAAAAGGAAGAGGTTTCTTCATCGCATTGTAACTGGTGATGAAAAATGGATTCATTACAGCAATTCAAAGAAGAGAAAGTTATAAGGGCTGCCTAATGTTCACGCTACAAAGGTTATATTCTGTATTTAGCGGGTCCAGGTAGGTGTTATTTATTACGGGCTGTTGGAACCAAGCGAAACCATCACTGGAGATCGGTATCGACTTCAATTATTGCGATTGAGCCGAGATCTGTGCGAGAAACGACCACGATATGCGAAGAGGCACGACAAAATTCTTCATTAGCATGACAACGCCGGCCTCACGTGGACAAGCCCATTAAAATCTGCCTAGAAACGCTAAAATGGGAAGTCTTACCTTATCCGCCATGTTCCCCAGATAATGCACCGTTCTGTTCGATGGCACACAGTCTGGCTGAGCAGCAGTTCCACTCATATGATGACATCAAGGAATGGCTACATTCATGGATATCCTCAACATATGAAGAGTTTTAGCGTGACGAAATTTGAGCTTTGCCAGGAAGATAGGAAAAAGTGGTAACTAGCGATGGACAATACATTCAATGAATCATTTATAAACATGTTTCCATAATAAAGTTGCATTTTTATAAAAAAAAACAGCGAGAACTTAATTGCGCACCAAAGAGATAAAGATATTTTGAATTCTCAGTAGTTATTTAAATCACCTAAAATCAAAAAAAAAGTACCCTGATATATCTTGGTGTTCAATTCAACGTGAATTTCTGGAAACTTCTCATGCAATGAAGCCAAAATCGATCGTGTTGAATCACGTTTGAATCCTCTAATTAGTAGGGAGTTTTATCCATACTCGTATATGACAAGCTTTTCGCTAAATCAATAACACTTCAAATGACAGATATATTTAATAGCTCATAGCATTGGCCGACCGGCGGTTTTGAAACCACAAAATAGGGAAACCTGTAGAAAAAAAAAATTAATAAAATTTTTATACTTTGCTCCTTTCAATCTTACGCTACAGAAATTTGGTCCAACTTTTCTCCACCATTTTCGATAAATATGCAAACTATTAGGAACACTATTTAACAAATACCATAAGTTATTTTACTAAAAAAAAAAAAAATTAGGAAACAATAAAAATAAATAAAATTATAAACACATGAAGAAAGTTCGACATTCTCTAAATCACCTCTTCAATGAACCAACAAAACAAACAGTCCGCATACTAACAATTATTTCCAAGTTCTCATCTGGCTCCTTGCGGTTTCACTTAGCGAAATCTCCTTAACTGTCACAAATATATAAATTATTTCATTGCGGTACTCCTCTCTTTAGTTCTTTCGGTGAAACTCCACTTAAAAGCGTATACAGCAAACAACATTGGTTCATACCATTAAAATATATCGGAGAAAATACCCACCTGTCCTATGGACTTGTTCCATAGCATGTCTTTTGTTGCTGCCTTGTATGGAGCGCCGGCTTCTAGGAAGGAAACACAAATAACTCACTTATAAATTGCTACTTATTGTTGGTATATAAATTTGGATCCTGTGCCAATTTGCACGATGACAGTGATGACTATGAAGATGATGATGCTTTAGATAATAGCAATTTTTCATATTCATCCCCTCCACGCCCCATGTTTGCACATACATACATACGTCATAGGTGAATGGCACTTATCTCCAAAAGTGCTATTCAACATTGTATTCTCTTTATTTCTTCCGCATTCACTTTTGCGGCACTTCGTGTCGATTTATGTCGACTTTGTGAACGTGTTAGGGGATGTTGAAATGAATTTATCTGCACGAGTGAACATTTTGATGTAAACTGTATCTGCTTCTTCTTCAATTGTTGTAGATGTTTGTGAACAAGTGAAATATGGATGTTGCTTTGCATTTCCTTTTCCTATTCACAAACTTAATTCGGCGAAAATTGATGGTGGCTGTCAGTCGAATACATACCATTTAAATGAATAACTGAACTGAAACTTTCCTATACGAAAAGTACAGTCTTCATAATATACAGAAAAATAAACTTAATACTTATTGTTCATTTTGTGGCTTTGTAAGAACTTTAATCATAAGGAAAAGCTATAGAAAATTTGTTCTTATCTAATCACATTTACCGAAGGCTTTTCTGAGAAATTCGAAATACGCGAGAAATACGCGACAAAGAAGCTGCGATCATTGTTAAAATATTTGCAAGGCTGGGTGAAACCTTTGTAACTTCGAAGCCAAAATATAATACCACCCTAAGCATTTTTTGTATTTACATTTTCTGTAAATGAACTACCAGCATTAGCAGGGGGAAAAAGGGGAAGATAAAAAATATATGAAGAAATTAAGAGGCAATTCCAGCTCTCTAACATAGCCCAGCAAAATCTAACATATCGCTGTGTAGACAGTTATTGGTTACGATACTTTGATCGTAGAAAAGTTTTTAGCTTATCGGGGTCAGTTTAGATTGGGCTAAGAAACTTTTTTGGGCGTTGGTTAGTCTGACATAGATGGAAATATGAGCAATGTTTAATCGCTCTCGCTGCAATGTACAGTTTATAACATACCGCGTTAATACATTTCATTATCATTAGGCTTTTTCGAAAGCTGTACTGGGCAACACTGATTTCGCTGCTGATGTTACTACGAGAGCGGTCCCAAAACTAGCTGACCTGACGTATAGATCGTGCCAGTAATTTGAAAAAAAAAAAAAATTTGGTGAAAATTGACGAACTTATAAAACATGTGTTTTAAGTTGCAAGGCACCACGTTCTTTAGCACCTTTATGTGAACCAACAAAAAAAAAAAAAAAAAAAAAAAAAAACAGGATCTCAGTGAATTTTTTCATTTGTTTAATTTTTGCAGTATTTTCATTTGAATGGTCTCAGTCCACCCATATTAAAGCTAAGCTGGATTCTACTGTGGGGGGTCTGCTCCCTCGTTTACAACTGTAAAATACTGGGTAGCAGAGTTTAAACGAGGCCGTACGAGCAGCCAAGACGAACACAAATGTGCATCGTTTGATACGACCATTTTATGGTCGTCATAATCGACCTGCTAAATCCACAACTCGTGCGGTTATCTCCAAATTTCGCACCACATTTACTTTGTTAGACATAAAACCATTGACTCGCATGCGTAGAATACGTATCGAAGAAAATATTGCAGCCGTAGCGACCAGTGTTAATGACGATCGTGAAATGTCAATTCATCGCGGTTCTCAGCAATTGGGCATGTGTTACTCAACCACAAGGAATCTTTTTTTGCCCCAATTGGCTGAGTTGAACTTGGTTAACATGTGGTTTCATCAGGATGATGCAACATGCCACACAGCTTGTGAAACAATGGATATGTTGAGAGATGAATTTGGTGAGCAGCTTGTCTCTTGATTTGGCCCTGTGAGTTGGCCCCCAAGATCTTGCGATTTAACGCCTCCTGATTATTTCTTGTGGGATTATGTCAAGTCGTTAGTCTATGTGGACAAGACGAACATTATTGAAGCCTTACAGGATAACATAACACGCTTTATTCGTGTAATACAGGTCGAAATGCTGGAAAAAGTGACGGAAAATTGGACCTTTCGAATGGACATTTACATGAGACTATCTTCAAAAATTAAATGGCAAAGACCAATTTATCGATTCCATTAAACATTTCAATATATGATGCGAATTTGAGTGTTTTATTCGATTTTTAAAAAAACTACGATTAAAAAATCACCCTGTATAAGATTGCTATGGTAAGTAGGCAGAAAAATAGAACTTAATATTTTCCAAACATAAAGCTTAAGAACTAAGGACGGCAAAATGATTTGCTATGGCAACAAATATTATGCAAAATGAATAATGCTCAAAGAAGTCAAGAAACCAAAATAAGCCTTAGGAGCTGAAGCATAAAACGGTACTTTATTTATCCTTCTCTCATTGCGCTATACTCTAAACTGATGCCGTTTTGTTCTGGTGTAGATTATGATAGAATCAATTAAATTTTATTGATATGATACAAAATAAAGATTAAGGATTAAATTAGTAAAATTAAGCATTGCTTAATACAACTAACACGTCAATGTATATCTTAAATTATTTCGTATTTTAATTGCCAGTCACACAGACAAGACAATGTAGTTAAAGCTAGTTACATATATTTTTCAACTAGTATATGATAGCAATTATGAAAATGAATAAAATTTATATCCGACTACCATCAAACACTTTTGCACTTACTCATGTTTACGGTAAGAAAACTCATTAAGAAACCTTCTTCAGAATGTCTCTTTAATTTACTGTACTCTCTTTCAATTTCTTCGACTTTATTTGATTTATGTCTGGAATTCTAGCCATTAAAGTGCTGAAGGAATTACAAACTTTCTGGTAGTGAATTTCATTTACTTATCAACTACTTTGGCATTACTGCTGCAGTGCGCTTGTGCGTCTATTTGTCAACAACATTAAAATACATGATGGCTCCCTCTATATGATTATATAAGAGTATAAGCTTTGTCGAGCTAGCGTTGATGTACGTAACGCTATCACAAAAAGAAAAAAAATATTATAACATTTTATTTTTATATTTAATGGCTCCATTTGGATTAAAATGTAAAAAACACAAGGTGAATTAAAATGGAAAGCTATTTAAGGAAGTAGAACATGAAATTGTACGTTTTATCATTTACAATGACTACAGAGACTGCGAGCTATCACCAATAATACAGATTAGAAATCGAGTGTGTCATAAAAATACAATACATCGCCTGTTGTTTATGGCAAATTATAAATTTTATTTCTGCGAATCATAAAAGTTGTATTGTCAAGACAAGATTTAATGAACATTTTAAGAAATACCTGCCAAAAGATATAGAGGAACAAAAAGTTGTACAAAATTTTGGAATAGCAAGTATTGTACAAATTTAATATATTTTAGTTGAACTGGAAAGGAAACATTTCAATCAACACTTTTTTCATTTTCGCTTTAATCAACGAATCGAGTTATTTCTAACTATATAAAATGTAGTAAAAACCCCCATTAATTTTACATGACTTTGAAAGCCTTATTTAGCACCCTAAGGATGATCTAACTTAAGTCTAATATGCATCAAAGTTTTTTGGCAAAGAACTAGGCCAGTCGATTTTCACAAGCTTCTCTTGAGACACATTTTTTCCTCGGCAAAATCATTCAATATAGTCTGAAGCCAATAGTAATCACCAATGTTTTAATAATCACTACTTGTTAAAATGTTTATAAAGGGTGAAGCATAAGTAAGGTTAACGGCGACTATATTGAATGCGTTCTTGTGCATCATTTAGTTTTATCCAATTGCATCTTATATGGGAAAATATGAAACAAATGTAAAATTCTTTGCAAAGACCGCCTAGACATCTCTATATGCTGAGAACGTCGCCTGGTGGAAGTTTCGGGATTTTCCTCAATACTTGCTTGCACTCGAGCAATGGTCGCTTCTTTTCGAACTGCACGAGGTCTTCAAGCACGCTGAATATCACAGACAGCCTCGTGTTGCCCGAAACGTTGAACCAATAGTATTTCGAACATGAAAGAAGTTTCAATATGATCTGAATAATCGAATGCTGAGTTTCAAAGTAAAATTGAACAACTTTGGTTCTTTGTTCTGTGCTGAGCCTTTTCATCATAAATTTCCCAAGTATTATTTAGTTAATTCTGTGAAGAGAAAAAAAAAACAAGACTTAAACAAAAAATGTATTCACTGATCAAATCTTAACGTTGCTTATGAGCCACCATATAGTTTTGAGAGTGAAAGAGTTTTCAACGATTAAAATGCGAAAATTAAGAAATTGTTCACACCAGCCTCCCAAAATTAAAGATAAGCATTCTAAGAGTACACAACGATTTCATTTAAACAGTGTACTAAACTTTAACAGTAGCGTGATTAAGTTGGAAAAGTTAGGCGAAGTTTTCTTTTTCTGGATTCGGAGTCGAATATACTGCCGCAAATCTATAGAAGCTGCTAGTGAGAGACAGTTTGTAGCCTTTCAACAATATACTATAAATTTAAATGTGTTTATAATGAATATCTGACAAAAAAAAAAAAGGTGTCAGATTCGGACTATATAGTGGATGCATAAGAACCCAGTTCCTATCAAAGCCTCTGTACCTTCTGGCGATGATCTATCGATGTATACGACCTGGCATTGTTCTGGTAGAGCATAATTCCTATCCTATTGAAGAAAAAGGCCGATCTTGAGAGATTTCTTGTTTCAAACTGTTCAATTGCTGACACCACAGGTCTAAGTTAAGACCTTACTTCTATAAGAAAAGCTCACAGCCTATAATTTCCTTTCAACCCCACCAAACACTCAGCAATATCTTCGTGAGAGTTCATTTTGGTTTGGACACCATTTGTGTCCACTTGTCGTAATTCAATCTTGACTTTTTTCGCTTAACGTTGTTGTATCAGGCCGACTCTTCATGTCCAGACCACATTCGCTTTCGAAATGGGTCAAATTTTTCTGCGATTCAATAGAAATTCGCAGATGGAATTTCTGTCCATTAGGTTTTTTTACATTAGATTATATTGATCCATACAGCAAGTCTTATTCAAGTGGTTCCAGATGCATTCATTAATATTTACATTGGCCTACATACTACTTATATACTAAAATGTTATTATTATTCGGGAACACTTCCTTGAGTGTCCCTGCTGCTATTTTCGTCCTGAGTAGCCAGGTCCTGTGTGGTTCTCCTCCTTAGTCTGGTAAATAATGGTGTTTCGTTCAGATTGGACGCCAGCTGATTCGGATGTTGTTGAATACGGTTCATGTATCTAGTGGAGTATTTTTGGACTTCTTCCTTAATGAAGGGTGTTTTCAATTCTCTATGCAATTGCTTGTTCGAGAAGTATCTGGGTGCACCGGAAATGGTTCGCAGTACCTTGGATTGAAAGCGTTGCAATATTTCAAGGTTGGAGTTTGCTGTAGTCCCCCATAACTGGATTCCATATGTCCATACGGGCTTTAAGACGCATTTATAGATTTTTAATTTGTTATCTAGGGATAATTTGGATTTGCCATTCAAAAGCCAATTTAAGGGTCTTAGTTTGAGCCCCAAGACCAGTCTTTTTGTAAATATATGCTTTCTACAAGCCAGTGTTCTGTCCAAATAAATGCCTAGATACTTTGCATCATTTGCTTGAGGTATTTCAACATTATTTATAGACACGGAAGGGCAACATCCTCTCCGAAGTGTAAACGTTACCTGAACCGATTTCGTTTCGTTGCCTTTATTCTCTATTTCTGCAGACATTTTGTTATGGTATCGAGATGATTTTGCAATTTTTTTGATGCTTGATCCGGGTTGACGTCAGTGGCAAGAACAGCTATATCGTCTGCAAACGTTCCGATAAGAGTCCCTTCTTCTGTGGGTAGATCCGAAGTGAAAATCAGATATTCAATATTCAAGCCTTATTCAAATGGTTCCATATGGTTTTATGAACAATATTTAGCTCTTGTGCAATCGAAATAGTGCTTACATGACAGTTGGACTTGACGATTTCTATTATTTTATCGGCATTTTTGCCGATTGGCCTTCCAGAATGGGGATGAATTTTGGCATAAAAATTGCCGAAACAAACTTGGTGAAACCAAAATTGATCATGATCGGCTGTTATAACATCAAGAGTGCAGACACTATTCTTATTTTCACCCGCCTGGCTTGCGTTTTCGTCTTTATCGAATACAAATTTTTAAATATGCCTATTTTCTCTTTGCTGGTATTCATTTTTTACCCACGTTCAAACTTCACATAGTCAATCGATCAAAAAACTGAAATTTAACAGCTTCTTTTTTTGCTTTTTGGTGTACAAAAATCTTGTCTTTCTATCGCCATTTGGCGCAATCCGATCCCATTTAAACAACACGATATACACGTTACTGAACAATTGGCTGAGTTGAACTTGGTTGACATGTGGTTTCATCAGGATGGTGCAACATGCCGCACTGCTCGTGAAACAATGGATATGTTGAGGGATGAGTTTGGTGAGCAGCTTATCTCTCGATTTAGCCCTGTGAGTTGGCCCCCAAGATCTTGCGATTTAACGCCTCTTGATTATTTCTTGTGGGATTATGTCAAGTCGTTAGTCTATGTGGACAAGACGAACATTATTGAAGCCTTACAGGATAACATAAACTTTACTCTACTCTACTCTACTCTCCACTCTACTCTAGGACGAAAATGGATCTCTACATATTTTCGCATAGCATGATAAAATTTACTTGGGCCAAACAAAAACTCTTCATTGTTTCATATGGAGGTAGAAGAATATGCCTAACATAAGAAATATGTCCAACTTTTGCTGATTCTAAAATGTTGAATTCAATGTAAATTTAGTGATATATTCTTTAAATAGGAGGTCTAAAACTTCACTGCTTAATATTTTGGTCATATTATTTCCAAAAACCTCTATCGAAGAAGAAAAACAGAGAGAAGACCATAAACTCTGTTCTTAATACACAATTTGGTGCATCAATTCTGTGGGCAACAATAAAACTTGCAATGTATGTCCCTTTCATGTAAAGGAGAATGGAGAAGAAAAGTAATAATAAACCGATTTTATGATGCATTAAAATGCATCGTCTTGGAAATCTCTACTAAGTTTGGAAATCACATACTGAATTTAAACTGGCGAAATTATGTGCAGTTTTAGTCCGGCATCTTGTAATCTATCCACTAATTTTCACAAAACAGACACAAAATGGAATCTTATAATGTTTCCATTTCTTGTTGTCATCTTCCTTCCGATGGCTGGTGCTTAATGAACATCCTAGAACTTAAAGTACAACGGATGCTTAATTACATGTAGCTAAAGAAGAATTTTATATCGCTACCATGGAATGTGGAAATATTTATTTTCGTAATTCGCTATTACACAACTCACTGGACACTACTTGGCGGAATGTCATTAAGTGCAGCTTCGGAAACTGGACGCGAATTATCTTTTAAATAGTTTTATTAAATAAATTATATGCTTGATTTAATCGAGCTTGTAAACTTGTAAAAAGCCAAACAGCGTTTTGCAATTATGGCATGATTATGAATAGTAGTCTATGGCTGTGAGACAACAGATAAGAAATAATGCTGTACAAAAATAGAAATTCGTGATAGATTTGACTTGTATAATGTCAGGTGTGAGCCCACACACATTCCTGTGCGATGCCAATTAGAATTAACTTAAAGCTACATAGGTCGATAAATAGCAAATGTAAAATACATGAGAAATATCAAAATATGTTTTTTCATTGGCGGTCAGAGGTGAGTATACATTGTCTGTTATCAAACTTTTAACTGCTTACTGAAAATAGCACAAAATGCAAAACAAAAACCCGTCTAAAGATAGTAAAAATTAATGCCAAGCAACTAGTATATACTTAAATGTAGGCCGTTCGTAATGAAAAGTACTTATTTTATTGGTCAATAACATTTGATTGCGTAAAATATTTAACATATTTTTTCACACTTTTAGGAAATGAAATATTATGTTTTTTCAATTTTTCTTAATTTCTAACTCTTCTTAAATCTTCTTAGTTTCTTTCTTAATTCTTTCTTAACTTGCACTTGATCCAGTAGCCGCTCACTCAGACGTCTATCATAATTATTTCACAACAAAAGTTTATTTCTGTTTCATATTCAAAAAAAAAAAAACTGATCAACTCAAGGTACGATTCATTTCTAACCTGGAAAATAACTACTCGTTCAAACTTATATTGATTGGGTTTCTCCAATAAAATATGATAATGCAGCACCTTCGAAGTGATAATCTACGCTATATCCACTGAACTTTTGCGGATATAGGGTTATCCATTTTTCGTTTACGGCCCAATGACTCTTCCAGACCATAGTGCGTACCAAACAGTCACTTATTTCCGATGCAATGGCTTTTCTAAAATCACTTCAATTTTGCTTGTTGATGTAATCACCAAGTGAGAAATGAGCTTCGTTGTTGCAGAAAATTTTGTTCGAAAAGTCAGCGTTGAAAGTTGCTGTAGCACTCAATCGCCATACCTACGGCGTAGTGAATGTTCAGCCAGCTTTAATTGCGGCGTCTGAAGGCGCAAAATACGTCTGAATTAGCTGTAAGATAGGTCCAATTGCTGAGAATGCCGTGGAATCTACAAATTCGGATTATTCGCCACACTATCACTAACAGAAGCGATATTTTCGGCAGTGCGTACATTGCGATGATGCACAGACCCGACCAGATCTGTAACGCTTTTAGTCTCTTCAAATTTCGTTGCAGTCTTTGAACAGTAGGCCGATTATGACAGCTGTGATCACGCTGTGATGAACGAAAAGTTCCCACGTTTGAAACACAAATTTTGTGGTAAGTTTTAACTATTTTTACGCGTTCTTTGATTGTTAAACATCAATATTCATAAATGGCAAACCTTTAACTAAATATAAAACACTTCAGATGGCAGGTATTTAACAGCTGACAGCCTTGCCGGACCAGTGATAATGACACTCCGTTATGTGCACTAAACTAAACTAAATTTTGGATACTTTTAACTTTCTGCAACTCTTGATATATTTCAGAGAAAAATTTCATTTCAAATTAAGTTTAATTATTATTTTATGTGTGAAAAATTATGTAATAAAATTATTATCTGAAAAAATTTATGTTTCACATATATTTTTATATTTTAAATTTTATGTTTTTCCCATAATAACTAATTTGAAAAATTATCAAATTCTAATACATTTCTGCGCTATTTGCATCAAATCGTGTGTTATGCGATTACGATTTTGGTTACGGAAAGCCATGTTGCTGGAGTTTTTGTGGTTGTTTTGGATGACTTTAACGATTTTGGCAGCTACAGAAAAATCCCTTTACTAGCAATTATTCACACAATCGCGAAAAACTTTTAAAATTATTTTCACTTCTAATATAGAATGTTGGGAAAAAACCAAGATGGCTGCTTTTAATTCTATATTTTTACACTTCGTCTTTGTTTCAATTGAATTTTATATACCACCATGAAAAGTTCATGTAATAAAATTTATAATTTTTAATGCTAAAGTAAACCGACATTGGTTACTAAATGGTAACTCTATCTAGCGCATTATACACAAGAACAATATCATTATACGAGTACACAAGAGCACAAGAGCTTTATTACAAGAGCAACAAGTGATTTCCCAAAGAGAGAAATACACTCAATTTAAACTACTGACGAGCCCCCAAAAGTATGGCAGCCCTAATAATTGAGTGACATTTCCGTGAGCGCCCTACTCAAGTTCGCCGAGAGAGGAAAACTCTTAACGATGATACGAAAATAACGTACCATAATCGTACAGCGGCAAACAGCGGTCTTCTCGCAAAGGATAACAACAACCGATAGCCGCTTACTCAATCAGTCATTGGGCGAATGTCTTCACGAACGGTCACGGGCTCTAGTCGATGATGTGCTCTGCCAAAGAGGCACATCCGTCAGTCCAAACACTGTTTCAATTGAATTTTATATATATTTACGTGAAAATTAAACAAGAAAAAAACAAACATATTCGATATCTTTGTGATAAAAGTGAAAGTGAGTGCGGGAAAAGTGAATCAAATAACTGAATATAACGCAGGAAAATGAAAATGTATTCAATCCAAAGGAATGCTTTAGCAGTACAAAGTTGACAGTTCATGAATTGAACATCATGTGGCTTGAGATGAAATAATGACTAACTCAGCAAAATATAGGCAAAAATTTAATGTCCTTAAATGTACGAATATATTTCATCAAAGTTTTTATTCATCATAGCAAAATAAAAACGCAATTTGGGTCCTTAAGAGAATTCTTGCATGGAATTAAAAGAATTTACTGTTAACACAAAATTAAGGTAAATTGAAAAAAGAAAATGAAGTGTAAAATCATATCATTATATAATATATTAAAATGCTATAGTGTAAATGTAATAAATATTTAAATTCGTAAATAGTGTCACTTTGAATTCAACAAAGCATTTGTATAGCTTCTACAAAATTTGTTTTTTTTTTTTAGCAAAATAATTTGCAGTTAATTTGTAAGCAGTTAAGCTTGCTTAAATACATTACTTTTTTGGAATGGAATTTGAATTAAATAATATAAAATTCGTCGTTAAATATGTGAAATGCTTTGGGTCATAAATTTAAGATAATTCAAAAGCCAGTCATAATCGAAATCAACATGTTTTATTTCACCAAATACAGTTATTGTTATAAATACAAGAAAATGTTCGATATGAATAAAACAAAACTGAAGTGAGGCAACACAGTGTTGTTGGGAAAATGCAATCTATGTAATTGAAAAACTAAAATTAATTGCAAAAGACAATAAAAAAATCAACTTTAAAACTGATAGATAAAATTAAAAAATCAAATAAAATCAAAATGTTGGTAGCACAATAAACAAAACAATATTTTAATCCTAAAATAGTAACAACATAACAGGTGCTGGTATTTTTATTATAATTTAAATGTTATTCGTTACCAAACAAAGCTATTTTCAATGCGTTTTCGTAAGCAAAATATAGAAAAATATATAGGAAATACTTCCATGTTTAATAATTTCGCGTCTCTTTCAAATCACATGATATATTTATATTAATAAAACATTAAACAACTGACGATCCACGATCTCCATGGATCAGCTGTAATCTTGTTCATAATGTGCAATCAAAATATGACTGTTGTGGGTCTCATTTCATATAACTAATATTTACTAACAAATGTGCAAAAATCTTTAATTGTTGTCTCTGTCTGATACAACGTGCTATCCCTTATTCAATCGCAAAAGTAAAGTTGAATAAAACACATATAAATCAATGATTTCGATTAAACTTCTATTTCATTTTAAAGCCTGAACCTTACCATTATGTGCGAAATATAATGTCAGTAAAATGACCGCCTCTGGATTGGTTGCAGCAGTGGATCCTTCTCAAATAGTTGTCAACCACTTTTTCCCACATTTCGGACGGTATCTCGGCAATAATTTACCAAATGTTGGTCTTCAAATGCTTCAACGTTTGGCAATTATCCATATAAACACGGTCTTTGACATAGCTCCACAAAAAAAGTCTAACGGCGTCAAATCGCATAATCTTGGTGGGCAATTGATGTCGCCAAAACGTGAAATTACGCTTTCTGGAAACTTCTCATGCAATAAAGCCAAAATCGCTGGTGTTTTGAAATTTATGGCACCACCTTGTTGAAACTACTTATCGTCCAGTTCATAATCTTCAATAACAGGTCAAAGAAAAGACGGTTATCTTACGGCCATAGCGCACTGAATTGATTGGATTAACCATCACACTTTCACTAACAGAAGCCGAAAATATCAGTGCGTACATTGTGACGATGCACAGGCCTGACCACATCTAAATATACCGCTTCCAGTCTCTTCAAATTTCCTTGGACATTAGGTCCAATATGACGACCATAATCACCCCGTAATGCACGAAAAGTGCTCTCGCTTGAATCACCACTCGGTTGTTAGACGATCCATATTTGTGAATAGCAAACTTTAACTAAACGTACATACATCACTTCAGATGGGAGGTATTGAACAGCTGATAGCCTTGCCAGACCAGTGGTTTTGAAACGACCAAAAAGATAACCCATCCAGCAATTTAATAGCTACAGTTGTAGCTTCAGTTAATGTTTATTCTATTATTTGCGTATATTTGCAAATGCAAAAAAAAAAAGAACAATAAAAAAACGGCAGAACACTTCCAAGTTATTTAAATACAATATAAACAATTTATGATTCGTAACATAAACATGCGGTTCGAGCTCTGCAATCATTTGTATATCGCAAAGTAATGATCGAAATCCAACCAAACCAACTAAAGTCAATAAAACAACATTTACGTCACTATTTCCGAAAATAGCTTTCATATCATTGGTACGTCGTTTTTTATTCTATTTATTCTGTATGAGCAGCCACTACCGCTGTTAATCTTCAGCCTTTTTGTGTAACCAAATAAATATGATATTATTATTATCCTGACTTTTAATTGAATTCTGTATTGCAAACTAATATAAAAAAAATCATATGTACTTCGACAATGTAAGAGTTTTTCAAACTCATATCTAAAAAAAAGAAACTTAAAAATTACAAAAGCCTTAGCAATCGTTTACTTGAGTTGAATATCGACATTATGTGTGATGCGTGAAAAAAGTTTTGTTTTTAAACACTTTTATTACGCATTGGTATCTTTCCAAATGCGAAAGTTCTGCTTACAGAACACAATTTTTCGACGAAAAACGCATTATAGAAAATTCGATGCTGTGACGTGTTGCACGGTAACAATATTTAAACATTTCCTACAGAGAATGAATTTTGATAAAAAAAAATCTAAAGCCAGCAAAACCATTCTTTGTCCAATAACGAGATGTCAATGCTAACTAAAACACATTTGGTTTTGACAAATATTGCGGATCACATTAAAATTGTCGAAAATTCTACGCAGAAGAAAAAAAGAGCAATAAAATCCTAATAAGAGGACTTCTTAGCATCCAATGAAGAGTAAAGAGCCTCGAATGATACAAATAATACCTTAATATTCCGCTTTAAACTATATTTCTTTTGGATATTGAAGCCATTCGCGTTTGGAATATTTCTTATATCTTTCAAGCAAACTCTTTAACTGGCTTAGAATATGCTCTGAAATAAAAATGTAGTAATTTTTTGTGTTTATTTTAAACAAATGTTCAAGCTGTGAGAAAAAGCAAAAACAAGCGTTTTCATTAAAATTTTCAAAAAAAAAAAAAAAAATTAGAAACGAAAATTAGAAAATACATTCACCCCAAATTGAAGATATATCCAAATTTCTTTAAAAAAAAGTTCGGATTTTAGAATTGTTATGCTGAGATTAGGCATCACAATTTGGCTCAAAAAAAGTAGAAGAAGTATTGTACCCTATACCAAGACAATCGTCCAAATTGAGCGATATACATATACATATATAGGTCCACTACAAGTCTGCTGAATTTTTCATAACCATGCCCACAACTATGCGGTTTTCTACAAATGCTTTGTAAATGTATTGACTTTGACCACCACCGTACATAGTTTATAATCAACACATTATTGTTAATAGAGTAGGGTTATCCATTTTTCGTCTTCAAGTAAAGTTAAATAAAACACACATAAAACTATGATTTCGGTTAAACTTTTATTTCATTATAATGCTTGGACTTTGCCATTATGTATAAAATACAATGACAGTTAAATGACCGCTTCTAGATTAGTTGCATCAGTGGAGCTTTTTGAGTTAGCTTCCGAGAAAATACAGCCCAATATTACATCCAGATCATAATGCGCACCTAGCAGTCACTTTTTCCTAGTGCAGTGGCTTTTCGACAATAACTTCTGGGTTCTCCGAACCCCAAATGAGACAATTTTACTGATTGACATAACCACCAAGAGAGAAATGAGCTTCTTCGCAGAAGAACATTTTGTTCGATTGGAAGCCCACATTTCAATCACCACTTTTGTAGTAAGTTTTAACTATTTTTACGCGTTTTTCGTTTATTAAACGATCCAAGTTCGTAAATATCAAACTTTTCACTAAATAAGTAACACTTCAGATAGCGGGTATTTAACAGCTGACAGTCTTGCCAGACCGACGGCTTTCAAACCATTAAAAAATGAAAGCAAATGGAAAATATGTACACATACCTTATATAGCGTCGCAATTGTTTATGTTGTTGAGTTTATGCCAAACACAATTTTTAAGGTTTTCAGTTAGTTTTTAGTTAATCGAGCATATGAATTTTAAATTACAGCCAAAAATAAATATTTCGCACCCTAAATACAAAAGGGGCACAACTCAAAAATTGTAAAAATCTACTTTTTCCCATAAACTGATTCACATTACACATCTCTAACTACTATAAAAATTTCCGTCTCATCACTATGTTCTTTAACTGGAAAAATGCCGTTATGTCTATTTTTATTTTTATAATTTAAATATTGCAACCATTTTTACATAAACGGTTTTTTGCCTCTACTGAATAATAGAGAATTTTGAGTTGTGCCCCTTTTGTATTTAGGGTGCGATTTGTTGAACCAATCAGTGCAAGAAGTCCATCTGAGGACAATTTTTAAATAACATTTAAGAGAAATTTGCAATGAACAAGTTTCAATTTCAAATTCATATGGATATCTTAAAAACATTGATACAATATTTTAGGATTCAATGTTAATTACATGAGGAATATCGAAAGAATCAAAGCAGACGGCCCTAATAATGCTAATATTTCTAAGCAAAACAGTAGGCATAGAATACCGAATTTAAGATTAATCAGAAAATTCAATTCCAAATTATAAAAGCACTTATAATTTGTTTTAAAAGTGTCATTTTGCTTGGTAGATATCAAAAAGTGTTAAAGGTCATTTGAGTGGGTTACCAGAAGTGATAAGATAAATTAAGAAATGAACCATATTTAGACTAACCAAGTATATCCCAGTAAAAAAGGAACATCAAGGGAAGTGAAAAAGATACGCTGTTTGCGGTCTAGAATGGATAATCACCTGTGAATTTAGCATGGGCTTGTCATAGAAGGAATGCTGCTGTTTTTTTACACCTTTTCACTACCTTTTCACCAGATTCTCTATACATTTTTCTTCTTTTAAATAGAATTCCCATAGCAAATTTATTAATTTAATTTAATTTAAGTAATTGATAGAAAACGATTTTAAACAAATGTTAAACAATTTTAAGTTTTTGCATCGAAAACAAAAAAAAAAAAAAAAAA
>JAHXMU010037206.1:0-16180 GCA_019455685.1 Philornis downsi | reverse complement strand
CCCGGGGGATCTATGAAAAACAAGCAAAGACCTGTAGGAAACACAATTCAATTAAATTGAAATTAAGTGCTCACATAATTTATTCGTCATTAAATGAAAAGGTATTATTTCATCATCTCTTTTATTCGACTCTCCGTATGAAAATCGAAAGTGACCGTTCTGCCTTTAATGTTTCCTTTTTCAATTTTTTATGAAAATGGAATTTCAAAAGTTTGGCCATCCGCTGTCCGTCGTTCGTGGACAGCAATTTCATTTTTAATTTCAAAATCATCAATCAAAAATTGTATATCAAGATTTTGGTTTCGGTTGTGTCTTTTGTTGGCTGCAGTAAATTTCACTTTATTTGATTTTAATTTGAAATTAATATTCTTCAAATTATAGCATGTGGAACTCAATGAAACTCGCATTATGCCCGAGGAAACATGTGGGGGATATTTTAACAAACATGTGCGATATCGAGATATGGAATGCTTGAATCTTTGTATCAACCGCAAGGGCGTTGTCGCATAAATTATTGAGTTTTGTCAATGAAACAATCAATAAAATTGCAGGTGGCGATGGTCTCATGGCCGTACAATCGCCATCAAGTGGGTGCATCCAATTGCTGAGACTAAAATTTTCAACAAACAAACAAAATTCCATTTGAAACGTTCATTTTTGTTTTCTAAAACTTTAGAATTGTATGTATGTCAAAATTGTTTAATCTATCGCCCATGTTTTGGCTTTTGTTTGGATTAAAATATGCAATATTTTATACAAGAGAAAGGGTGTGCCGGCAGATACAGATATAATGCAGAGGTTCGAAAGTTGTATCAAAAGGAGAACGTCATGATAAGGGTTTCGCCTGCGGTAATAACAATAAAGTAAATTTGGTCAAGGATATGTAGAATGTGTTGCAGACATGAAAAAAATAGTTTAAAAAATTGTTTATCAGTGTAGCTTCTTCTTCTTAGGTGGCGACTGGAATAGACATCATTATCTATGATACGCCGCCCTTAGAAAATCCTCTGCGCTTCTTCTCCAATTCGTCACACCAAATTTCGATAGTATTTCAAAAGCCTGGTCCTTTCAAAGGAGTTTTGGTCGCCTCTTCCGCGCCGTCCATCGAGTTCGTTGTCGAAAACTTTCCGTGCCGGAGCATTTGGGTTCATCCGCACATGACCCAGCCAACGCAATCGCTGTATATTAATGCGTTTGACCACGTCGATGTCGGCATATAGCTCATACAGCTCATTGTTCATGCGACGTCAATACTCTCCTTTAACGATGATGGGTCCATATATTTTCCGGAGTATTTTCCTCTCGAAAACTGCCATTACTGATTCATCCACTTAAGTCATAACCCAGGATTCTGCGCCATATAACAAGACAGGTGGAACAAACGTCTGATACAGTCAGATTTCTGTTTGTCGAGAGAGGGCTTTATTATTGAATCGCTTGCTTAGCCCATAGTAACATCTGTTAGCAAGCAATACTTTCCTCTTTATCTCCATGCTGTCATCATTCGTTTTATTTACAGAGGAACCGAGGTAAATGAATTCTTCCACCACCTCAAAATTATAGTTGTCAACGTTCACATAACGTCCCAAATGGGTAGACTCTTTGTTCGTGTAAACCAATCACTTTGTTTTGTCCTCGTTTACCGCCGGAACCATTTTCGCTGCTTTCTTTTCGATGCTTGAGAAGGCTGTAGTAACATCTCGCAGTTGTCTGCCAATGATGTCTATGTCATCTGCATATGCAAGTAACATATGGCTTTTGTTGAAAATGGTACCAGACATGTTAACTGCAGCTTTCCCCATAATCATTTCCAACAATATGCTGAAGAGGTCGCACGACGAACTATCGCCCTGCCTAAATCCTCGTCTGGTGTAAAAAGGCTCGCTGCAGTGCAGCTTCAGAAATGGCAAATCCATAAGTTCAAATTCGGAAATACACAATGCGGCACATCCTGGATAAGACGCAAGAAACAGATCAATACATAACATCTTTTTGACGACCATAAAACTACCTTTGACAGTCTAATACAGCTAAAACAATTTGAGGACATGGCCGAGTTTTGTGTTTCTGAGAAACTTATAGTTGGTAGGAACAAGATAGAGCCATTGCAGCACATATATTTTTTGAAAAGACCAATGAACAAATACCAATTTATATCTCAAAAAAAGCTAGGACGATTATTTTTGTTGAGAAGAGGACATTTATGCTGCGACAAGCCAGTATATCGTCCACAATACTGTGACAAACACACCTTTCGAAAAATAACACTTTTCAGTATTTTTTCAAACATTTTAATATTTGCTATTATATTTCAAACATTTCTACTATTTATTCATTTATTAAAAGCAACGCCGGTCGTACAGATTCAGAAGGGAATCAATCCAATATGGAAGTAAGGCCTGGTTGCGGCTGTTCTGATTGGAAGACAATATGAAATACGATCCAACGAAGTAAAACCACCTTTTAGACAAAACTCACTTAATCGATCAAGACATCAGGATAATTTTCCATGGAAACCGATACAAAATTTGAAACGCGAAAACTTTCGTGAAAGAACATTAAGTTGAGGTATAGGTAGGAAGTTATGAGGCGGTTCCAAAACTAGCCGACCTGACGTACATATACTCGTAGATGGTGCCGGTAGTTTGAAAAAAATATTTTTGGTGAAAAGTGACAACCTTATAAAATATATATTTTAAATTTCAAAAATATATATAATAAAATATATAATTTAAATTTCAAGGCGCCCCACTGTTTAGTATTTTTATGTGAGCCATCAAAAGTAAACGATCTCAGCGAATTTGTAAACATGGAAAAAATTGGTCACTGCTATGTAATTCAATATTTCCATTTAAAGGTCTCAGTCTAATCAATATTAAAGCCGAGGTACTGTGGGAGAGTTTGCTCCTTCGTTTATGACTGTCAAATATTGGGTAGCAGAGTTTAAACAAGGCCGTACGAGCTGTCAAGACGAACACCACAGTGGTCAACTACTTAGATGTCCACGCCAGACACGGTTAAGAAAACCCACAAAATATTATTGGATGATCTGATGATCGATCTGCTGAAGATGCATGAGGTAGCTGAAATGATAGGCATTTCAAAAAGTGCTATACATCGTATATTGACCAAAGATTTGAAGATGAGAAATTTGTGCACAAGATGAGTGCCGCGCTTGCTTTTAATAGCAATCAATAGATCAAAACAGCGTCGTGAAGATGTTTCAGTAAAGTATTTGGCAATGTTTCACCACAATAAAACCGAATTTTTGCTTCCATTTATAACCATGGATGAGACATGGGTACACCACTTCACACCTGAGACAAAGGAACAGTCAAAACAGTGGACAGGAATGGGACAATCGTGTCCAAAAAAGACGAAGGCGGTTCCATCTGCAGGCAAAGTCATGGCGTCTGTTTGTTTTTCGGATGCGCATGAGATTATTTTTATTGTTTATCTTGAGAAAGCAAAAACCATCAATGGCGAATATTATGCTAAAGTATTGAAGCGTTTAGGTGATGAAATTATGGAAAAAAGGACACATTTGGAGAAAGAGAAAGTGTTGATTCATCAAAACAATGCTCCAGTTCACACACCCACTATTGCAATGGCCAAAACTAATGAATTAAAGTTCGAGTTGTTTCATCGCGCATCTTATTCGCTAGATTTAACTCCCTCGGACTATTTTCTATTTCCTAACTTGAAAAAATGGCTCGGTGGTAAAAGATTTTCCAACAATGCAGAGGTAGAGTTTGCAGTTGATGGCTATTTTAAGGAGTTTGACAGTTATTACTATAAACAGGATATATGTAGAAGCTATTAAATATCGCTTCAAAACGTGTATAGAGCTAAAAGAATATCATATTGAAAAATACAAAAGAAATGTTCACAACTTTTTTGTGTCTTCTTTGTTAGGACCGCTAGTTTTGAGACCGCCTTCGTAATCTGGCAAAAAATTGAGTTCCCGACTATGAAAAATATAATTTTTCAAAAATTGAATTTACTCTTGGTTGGATGAGATTTTCTGCCATTAGACCAATTTGCCCCAATAGTGAAACTCGCCATATAAATGGACGTGTCAAAAACTACCTTTTCTCTTCTTCAATTATAATCCATGTGGGTATTATTCGTTTTCTTCTGTGAATTTTTCTCAATTTTGCAATAAATTTTGTATTGAAATTTAAAGAGTTCTTAATTTTAAAATGAAAAAGAGTTCGTTATTTCTGCGCATAATATTTATCAACTTTGCTTGCTTTATTTCCTCATCATCATAAAGTCAATTATCTTTTCCATTTGTTCTCCTTTCAATATGAAATGTAAATTCTTATTCTCTTTCCTAATTTTTAAATTTACATTTTTCAGTACCTTAATATCAAATAAAAATCCTTATTATCAAACGAGCTTTTTTTCAATTTCGAACACAAATTCTCAAATTTAATTGAAAGTTTCTCAACCTTAAATGAAAGTTTATTTTGTCAATTGCAAATGATCTTTTTTTCAATGTTAAACAAAAATTATCATTTTAAATTATACTTTTCTCAATTTCAAGTAGAAGTTCTTAATTTCACTTTAATTTTCTCAATCTTATATAGAAAATCTCATTTTCAATTGATACTTTCTTATTAGTTAAAAACTATTCTCAAATGGAAAGCTCTCGATTTTAGTTGGAAAAGATGTATTTTACAAGAAACTTAGACTAAATTTTAAACTTTTACTTCAAATAAATGGCCGTCATATTTTATGCTATCTTTTCTGTATGTTTCAAATACTTCCTTTTGGAAATTCTAATACGAATGAAATATACATTAGATTATAATTTATGTTTGAGTGTAATTTTTATTTAGCCGTATAAAAAACATAAAAATTGTGGTAAAATCTCAAACCTTGTTCACAAACCACACCTTAAAAACATTTCCGTTGTACAGGGTGTCCGTCGGGAAGATATACTACTTGGTTTGTTTATAATTTTTGATTAGATGAAAGAGAATGGATCTTATATTGATAAATGTTTTATTTAACGTTCGCAATTATGTATGGAATACAATATCAGATAAATGCCCGGCTTTTTTAGCCTCACAAATGCGAACCCTTTTAAGCATTCTCACACATTTCACGCGGTATTTCATTAATTTCATCACGAATATTTTGTTTGAGTTGCTCAAGCGTTTCTGATGTGTTTGCATAAACCTTGCGTTTCAGATATCCCCACAAAAACAAGTCTGGAGCAGTAAAATCAGGCGACCGTGGAGGCCAATCAACATCATCATTTCTTGAAATAATTTGTTGTGGAAAGAGGTCTCGCAGTAATTCCATTTTAATCCTGGCTGTATGCGATGTGGCACCGTCACAGTAATCGATGATTGATTTTGATAAAATGTTTTTAACGATTACAACATGTTGGTTTATCGAATACTTTTCCAAAATAAATTTGCTACGTCTCTACTTCACGACTGCCAAATATGAACTGTCAAGACTAATATTTACCAAAATGGCGGCAAAACGAATGGCAGCAACAAACAAACCTTCTCGACGGACACCCTGTACCTTGGAAACGAAACATTAAAGGGACTCTATACCACAACATTTTCGGTATCATCTTTTTCCTTTTCTCAAGGCATTGTGAAAACTAGATTTCTTTCAGTTCATATTTCATATTCATATTTATGCGACTGTAATTGCACTTGCTCGATTTTGTTTCAATCTCTACGTCTACCTTTTTGAGACTCTCTGTCTACAACTTACCATTTTATGGTTAATTTGTAAAGATTTCGTAGTGTAAGCCTCGTTAACTGAAATCGATTTTACTTTATAGCCATATTGAGCGTGTAGGTCTTAATCTTAGTTGAACTGTTTTTGAAACCAGTTTAACATTGGCCACATCTGTCTAGCTGGCTCCTTTTTGTGAACAATGCGTGCATTTGTCTTTCAGTTTTCTACGCATTTTTGTGTTTTGTATGCTCTGTGTTGTTGCCGTCTGTCATGATGTTATTTTGCTTTAAAGTGAAATTATTCAGAGTTTGGTTTTTAGCTTTGTTGTTTTCATTTCTCTGGTATGGAAAATAACAAAATTGTCGTCGTTACCAGTTTGGTGCCAAGTTTTTTTTTTCTTCTTTTCTTTATTTTCTATTTGGGGTTTTTCTTTCATTATTTTGAAATCCGATATTATCCGCATTTGAGACGCGTAAAAATATTTACTACTCGTATTCAAAATATTTCCGCTAAAAATGTTGCATTTTTTTTCTATGTGCGTTACATGAATTTTATGTTAACTTGAATCGATGTTTATAGTTGGCTGTAAGGAGTGGTGCGTAAAGTTATTTATGATTTTTAAACGGGTTTTAAATTAAATTTACAATATATTTTGAGGAGTTTTAACAAATATGCACAGTTTAATGACAAGTTTTCACCCAGGAAATAATCGTCGTAAATGTGTAATCGTCGCTGAAATGACGTTAAGGCTTCAATTCCCTTTTCGGAAAGAGTGGAAATTTTTAGCTATTTGCCTGCTTTTAATAATCAGAACCTGTTTTTGAATCAGAGAAGGGAGAACCGAAATGGGATGTTCCTATTCCCTCTCCTGACTAGCAGTTCTTCTCAAACTTATATGTAGTTTTTTGAACAGGCTCAAAACTCTGCTTTTCATTTTTTCGGTATGTCATTAATACCAATGTGCCAAATATGCTATGGATAATATATATAATATGTGATCTATACGATGCAAATCACACTTTTATAAATGGAATTGTTTGTATTCCGTATCCAAAATATCTTGATTGAAGATTTAAAATACCACTACCTAAAATTTCATACATGCCGCAATTTACTTAAGTCATTACTATAAACAATGCCGGATATATAAATGTCAACCTTGCAAAATTTCATCTAAATTGGACCAGCGGTATAGGAGTACGTCCACAACACACAGAGGCACATTGGTGAAATGCACAGACTATCACATATATGACATACAGCTTATATGGAAAAATCTTCGTTTAAACATTGGCATATTTCAAACAAAGGCAATTTCAAACAAATTTGATCGATTATATGATGCCAGATAATTCGAAAATTTAACGAATTTCCCCATCAACTTCTTTCTGTAGATTTAGCCCCACTGTGGTTATTTCTTCTTCCCAAAGTTGAATAAATAGTTCAGTTAATTATTTAAGGTATAGAAGAAGTCCGAAATCTAAAAAAAACTAAGCATTAAAAGCGCTATTTTCAGACAAAGATAAAAATAAAAGTCCAATTTCGAGGATGCACAATGTAGTTAGTACAAGATGTAAAAGAAATTCATTATTTCTGCATAATATTTATCATTTTCTTTATTTACTATAGTCAGAATTATCCGATTTAAGTCAAATATACACTGTTTTGTTCGATAAATTGTTGCCATTTGCAAGGTAATTCCATTGTGCTCTCCCTCCTTATTGGCAAAAACCTGGGGCAGTCGATTTTCACAAAGTTTTCCTGAAGCAAATCTTTCACCAGCAAATTCATTCGCCAAGACAGTAACATGTGTCAATCACTTGGTTCCAAACCCTGACTATAAAATAGATGCATAAGAATCTCCCAAACAAGCTCACGTAGCTTCCCATGAGTCACTATCGATGGGTGTTGTCAGAGTGTTGTCCTGATGAAAAACTTCTCTCCAATTAGCTAAAGCTGGCTGTTTCTAAGCGATTGCTTCTTTCAGACTGCCCATTAATTGATAAAACAAATCCGAATTAAGGGGTTGATCATAGGGGGCAGCTCATAGTGGTTATTTCTCTACTATTTCCACCAAACACAAGCAAAAGCTTTCCTGACCGTCATTCCTGGCTTGGCCAGTGTTTCCGCTGGCTCTCCGCGATTCGACCACTACCATTTTCCCTTAATGTTATTTTAGATGACCCACTTTTATTACCAGTAATTATCTGTTTCAGAAAAGAGTCGGTTGTATTGCGATTCAGTTTCATGAAGTTTTTCTTTACATTAATACCTATATCGAACGTTATATCGAACTTCTGTTCACATCCAGTCTTATTCAAATGTATAGTTCGAAACAGTGCAATGTTCAGTTTAATCAAAGCAGTGCTTATATGACGATCGGTCTTGTTGATTTCCAATACCTTATTGATATTTTCGACAATTGATCTTCCGGACCGTGGTGCATTTTTGACATCAAAATTACCGGACCGAAATCGATAAGGTTGTGAATGGTTGTTACAGTATCAGATCCATAAAACACTATTCATATTTTGAGCTGCCTGAATTGCGTTTCCGCCCTCATCGAAAATAAATTGTGAAGTATAGTGTTTTTTTTTTCTCTACTGCCGTCCATCTTCGAAGGGTGCTCAAGCAATCACATAACTGTTTGGGTAGTTTTTTGACCTAACCAGATCGCACTTATACAGCGTCATCCATTTAGTGGTTTCAAAACCACCAGTCTGGCAAGGCTATCAGCTGTCAAGTAACTGTCATCTGAAGTGTTATTTATTGAGTGAACGGTTTGTCATTCACGAATATGAATCGTTTAACAACCAAAGAACGCGTAAAAATAGTTAAGAGTTTGTTAACACTTTCTACAAAAGTAGTGATTAAAACGTGGACACTTTTCGTACATTACGGGGTGATTATGGTCGTCATGATCGATCTACTGTGCAAAGAATTGGTAAGATTATAAAGAAATCTGAAAAGACTGGAAGCGTTACAGATATGGTCAGGCCTGTGCATCATCGCAATGTACACAACGCCAACAAAATCGCTTCAATTAGTGCATTTCACATTAGAGCGCTATGGCTGTTTAATAACCGACTTTTTTTTGGCCTGCAATTGAAGATTATGAACTTGACGATATTTCATGTCAAGAAGACGGTGGCGCGAGTCACACAACACCCCCGATTTTGGCTTTATTGCATGAGAAGTTTCCACAACGCGTAGTTTCACGTTTTGGCGATGTCCATTGGCCACCAAAACCATGCGATTTGACGCCGCTAGATCTTGTTGCGTCAAAGATCTTGTTTACACAGATAATCCTCAAACGTTTGAACATTTAAAAACCAACATTTGTCATTTTATCGTCGAGATAACGCGCGAAATGCGCGAAAAAGTGGTCGAAAACTAACTCAAAAGGATCCACTGCTGCAACCAATCCAGAGGCGGTCATTTAAACGGCATTATATTTAATACATAATGATCGAGGTTCAAGCAATATAAAAGTTTAATCGATATTAGTTCCATCATTTAATCGGTTTTAAACCGATTCGTTTCAAAACAGATTTAAAGTTCTAATATTATACATTCGCATAAAATTCCTTGTTGACCAACAAAAATTCCTTTAATTAAGCAATCTTTCTATACAGCAATCTTTCTGTAAATTAACATTTCTCATCATTTCCGGATGATATTTTCCACATCAGATATCAATAAAAATGTTATTAACAACAAACTAAATTTCTATTTTTCTATTTATATATTTAATGGTTCAACCGGCCGCTCTGCTCTTTCAATCTCACTCGACATTAGTCATGAGCGGTTACATTAAATCTATCTTGTTTCGCTTAATCAACACTTCCTGTTTCGGAAAATGCAGCATAAGACCGTCCTTCCGTCTGTATGTTCGCCCGATTGGAGGGGAAATTGAAAATGTTTACAAATCCAACTAACGAAGGGCTCCACAGAGCAGTTACAACAATGCACTCGACTGCCGCACTGACAGCAACTACAACGCCAACCTGTCTAATTTACATCTTTGCCATTAACATTAATTTACATTTTTTTCACTTCTCGGTATGTTAAACTAACTAACATCCGAGTGTGTGTGTGTGCAAATGTGTTGGCAATAGACACAAGAGGCATTGAGTCGAGTTATGGACTGAGGACAACCTTTTCATTGTACGAATAATGCAGACCACAGTTCACCCCACATCTCTTTTCGTTAACTAAGGAAACATATTTAGTAACGATTTCAAACGCTTTGCGCAAACGCAAATGCGTTCATACCAATGGCTTTGTTTGTTGTTCGGCTGCTGCCTGTTTGCCATTATGTAGTGTGGTGTGGTACGATGTGTTGCTATAACGCTCAATAAAAATTGCTGGCAATTTAAAAGCAATTTATGAGCCGTCGCATCATTTGCAACAGCCAAAATCTTTGATAGCCCCTTATCCCTGTCCTGACCATCTTTTGGATATTGAGCCAAGTGTTTTATGTTTAGTTGGCTGGCTATGCCATTAAAGAGTTCGCAAACGCCTCTAATACCACTGGCTTGCAACAACTTGTTGCACATAAGTTGCTGCTGGTGCACCGGCTCCTGCTGCTTCGGTAGTCGAGATTTTGTGAAAGCTAACGTGTTTAGTTTTTGTTTTGGTGCCACCACCGAGAGACTTTCATAAATGTTTTCTTTTAGTAGCACTGCTGCCAGTGCAACTTTTTGTAGCACACATAAAAACTAGTAATGGAAAACGTTTTTTGTTGTTGTTGTTTCTCTTCTCATTAAACACTTTGTTTTTCACTCGCGCTTTTACTTGACAAATGATTTGGTGAATTTTTCTTTGTAAAAGTATTTATAAGTTTTTTCTGCTCACCTTCTTCTTCTCTATTAGCTTTGTAGCGAAATAACTAATTACGATTAACATTCCTGTTTCCGAATGTTGAAATACTTTGGCAGTTTACGAAATGCCGGAGAGCAGCGTGTCATGAGAGTTCACTGTTGGGTGAAGGTTTATTTTCTTCAAATTAAAGTGACACAAGTGAATTAAGGGTAATTATGAATGAAATACCACGCACACAAAATATTTCCAAATTCGAATTTTATAGAAATTCACAAGACCCATCATAGTTGATGTCTATTTTTGAAACATCCAAATTTTCCGCAAGAAAAGTCCAAAAACATCCATCCCTCAACAGTTTAGGAACATAATTTGCTTCGCCAAAAACTGTAATTCTTATATTTCTATTTTAATAATAGAAAAAATAAATCCATTATTTTCCCAGTAGATGACTTTTCTAATCTCTATAGCGTGTTATATAAGTGCGATTATGTTACACTAGATGGCGTTAGCAACAGAATTTTTCACACTCAATAAACTCTTCAGACAGGTGGAAAAAATACACCATATTCTACAGCCTTTCTGCCATAAAAATGAAAATGTAAGCTAGGCAGCTGAAAATGTGTATAGTTTTTATGGCCCTGACATTGTAACAGCTAATCGCCCACAAGTTTGATTTCACCAATTCCGTTCTAGTAATTTTAAAGTAAAAAATGCACCACTTTGTGAAAAAACAATTATCAATAACGTCGATAAAATAATGGAAATCTTCAAGTTCGACCGTAATATAAGCACCATTTCAATTGCCCAGGAGCTAAATATTGCCACTAGTTTGAAACAAATTATTTTGGTGAAAAGTGGCAACCTTATAAAACATATGTCTTAATTTTAAAGGCGCCACTCTGTTTAGTATTCTTAATTGAGGCATCAAAAGTAAACGATCTCAGTGAATTTGTAAACATGAAAACATTGATCACCGTTATGTAATTCAATATTTCCATTTGAAAGGTCTCAGTCCAACCAATATTAAAGCCGAGCTAGATTGTACTCTGGGGGAATTTACTCCTCTGTTTACGATTGTAAAATATTGGATAGCAGAGTTTAAACGAGGCCATACGAGGTACCAAGACGAACACCGCAGTGGTCGAACAATTAAAGTGTCCACGCCAGGCACGTTTAAGAAGTCCACAAAATGGTATTGGATGATCATCGACTGAAGGTGCGTAAGCTAACTAAATTGATGGCCATTTTAGAAAGCGTTATACTCGTACATCGAATATCGACCCATGATTTAAAGGTGAGAAAGCTGTGAGCAAGATGGATGCCGCGCTTGCTTTCAATAGACCAAAAACAGCTTCGTGAAGAAGTTTTAGTAGAGTATTTGGTAATGTTTCAGCGCAATAAAACTGAATTTTTGCCTCGATTTATAATCATGGATGAAATATGGCACCACCACTTCACACCTGAGACAAAGGAACGGTCAAAGCAGTGGCCTGAAATTGGAGAATCGTGCGCAAAGAAAGCGAAGACGGTTCCATATGCAGGCAAGGTTATAACGTCTGTTTTTTGGGATGCGAATGGGATTATTTTTATTGATTATCTGCAGAAAGGAGAAACCATCAACGGCGAATATTATGCTAATTTATTGCAGCTTTTAGGTGATAAAATTATGGGGGGAAAAAGCCGCATTAGACGAAAAAGAAAGTGTTGTTTCATCAAGACAATACTGCAGTTCACACATCAACTATTATGACAGCCAAAATTAATGAATTAAAGTTCGTATTGCTTCATCAGGCACCTTATCTGCCAGATTTAGCTTCCTCGGACTATTTTCTATTTGCAAACTTGAAAAAAAGCCTCGTCGGTAAAAGATATACCAGCAATAAAAAGGTGGAAACTGCGATTGATGGCTACTTTAAGACGTTTGACAGTTCTTACTATAAACAGGATATAGAAGCTATTGAATATCACTGGAAAAAGTGCACTGAGCTAAAAGGAGATCATGTTGAAAAATAAAGAAAATGTTTTCCAACTTTTGTGTGTTCTCTTTGTTACGTCGGCTAGTTTTGGAACTAAACTTAACTTTTTTCGAATATCCACAATTTTTCAAAATTCTAACATTTGGTAGTTGATTAGAACTCCATTGCGTAGTCTACCGTACATTTAAATAGGACCAGGAGTATATTAAAGTTGTAACCTAAAAGCAGATAAATATATTTGGATTTGGTAAAGTCCCTATAAAATATAATGGAAGGCAATTAAGTAGCATTCAATATACTATAAGTATTTTCCACCATATTTATAAAGGGTGGCGCTTAAGTAACGTAACGTTCTTTGAAAAGACTGCCTAGACATCTCTAGCTGCGGAGAATGTCGCCTGGTGGACGTTTCGGGGTTTTCCTCAATACTTGCTTTCAAAGTAAAATTGAACAACTTTGGTTCTTTGTTCTGTGCTGAGCCTTTCCATTATAAATTTCCCTAGCATTATTTAGTTAATTATGTAGAGAGACGAAAAAAAAGACTTAAACAAAAAATGTACTCACTGATCAAAACTTAGCTTTACTTATGCGCCACCTACCTATATATTACGAGTCTGATATCATAGAAAAAGTATTGACAAAATTCATTTAAGAATATCACATTCATGCAGTGTCATTCTTGCTATTTATCTGTATCGATATGAAACTAAATTGAATTACTTGTTTATACTGTCACAACACATTCAAGTGTTTGCAAAAACGCAAATTTTTTACTACTTATTAATTAATTAAAATTAATTAAAATCAAATACGCATGCATTTTCGATTTTTCGATAAAAGACTTTCGCAAAAGTTGCCCAATAAATCTCGTTTTACATTTAAAGACTTCGCTGGTGGAGGCTTTTGGATTCTATGACAATGTTAGACATATTAGGCACTCAACCACATGTTGATCATGTCTAAATCATGGCTGTTTTGACCAACTAATGAAGTTTTCACCATTAGACGTTAATAAGTTTTGTTGTGGCTGTTGTTGTTACTATTTTTAAGCAGATACCTGTCCAAATCTCACTCAGATCTGACCATCCATCCACATCCATCCATCGGCAACAAGTACAAATCACTAGCAGAGCAAATCCACAATTGCGGTTCGAACGGTTCGTTTTGTTTTGCTTTTCCCAACCAAATTGGATTGGTTTTCCCCCTGCCACAGACCAAACAATAAAATCAAATTTGGCTAAATAGTGAATGGTTGGCGACGACGATGGCGGGAGGGCGAAACAAGAGCAGACATCGAGCGATACAAAACAGTAAAATAAGACCTTAATTTAAAATGCCATTAAAAGTAATTTACCAAATTTTTGTTTCTTTTTTTTTTTTTTGTTTTAGGTAAAGCAAATTGTAGTCCCAAATTGAAACACGAGTGCAACTCTTATTGAACCCCGGCTATCTTATCTGTGTCTATACCGGTTTAATGGCAAACTTTAGCGAAAAAAACTCTCTAAATACAGAGTGAATGAATAAACGAATGAATGAATAAATGTTTAAAGCTTTTTCTTTTAACAAAATACCCCATATTGTGTTTAACAAATGAAATGGTTTTGTCTAAATAACTTTGATAGACACAAAAATGTAACGCAAAAAAGAAAACGTTAATAGACAATGACGGAAAAAGAACTCATTTTTGAATTTAATGCACAATAACGTTAAACTGTTTGGTGATTTTATGACACTTCGAATTTGGTACAAAAAAAATTCAGAAAATTTTTTTTTATTTTTCTAAAGCAAAAACTAGAGCTACATTTTGTTTGTTTGGCCGATCACAAAACTACACGACCTCACAACGAAGACACAAAAAAGTTGTGAAACATTTTCTTTATTTTTCAACATAATCTCCTTTTAACTCGATACACTTTTTCCAACGATATTCAACTGCTTCTGTGCCCAGTTTATAGTAAAAACTTTCAAACTCCTTAAAGCAGACATCAACCGCAGGCTTCACCCCTTCATTGTTGGCAAATCTTTTACCACCGAGCCATTTTTTAAAGTTTTCAAATAGAAAATGGTCCGAGGAAGCTAAATTTGGCAAAAAAAGGTGCGTGATGAAGTAATACGAACTTTAGGTCATTATTTGTGGCCATCAAAATAGTGGATGTATGAACTGCAGCATTGTCTTGATGAATCACCACTTTCTTAATCGCCTAATGCGGCTTTTTGAATTAAAATTAAGAAGTAAAAGATTTCAGCGAAACATTTGCAAAAATTGAACACCGTTATGTAATTCAATATTTCCATTTGTAAGGCCTCTGTCCAACCAATATCAAAAGCCGAGCTGCTAGGTTCTACTCTGGGGGAGTCTACTCTTTCGCTTACGATTGTAAAATATTGGGTAGCAGAGTTTAAACGCGGCCGTACGAGCTACCAAGACGAACACCATAGTGGTCGAACAAGTATAAGGTGTCCACGCAAGGCACGATTAAGAAGTCAACAAAATGGTATTGGTTGATCATCGACTGAAGGTGCGTAAAGCTAGCTGAAATGATAGACATTTCAGAAAGTGCTACACATCGTATATTGATCGAAAACTTGAAGGTGAGAAAGCTGTGAGCAAGATGGATGCCGTGCAGACCAAATGCAGACCAAAAACAGAGTCGTGAAGAAGTTTTAGTAGAGTATTTTTTTTTGATGTATTCACATCACAAAAGTGAATGTGTGAACTGGATCATTGTCCTGATGAATCAACACTTTACTGTTCGCCTAATGCGGCTTTTTTCCCCATAATTTCATCACCTAAACGCTGCAATAAATTAGCATAATATTCACCGTTGATGGTTTCTCCTTTCTGAAGATAATCCATGAAAATAATCCCAGGCGCATCCCAAAAAAACAGACGCCTTGTAAGCCAAAGTTGTGGAGCAACTCTCACTGCTAGAATGCGAGAGAAAGACAAGAGATATATCATATAAGAGAGTGGCGAGAGATATTTTATTACAAGTCGACGGGTGTGGAATAAAAATTCCGTTTAAAATTGTGACTTTTAGATTCTATATGGAAACAATTGAACTTTTTTGAATAATACAATTTATTATTCGATACTTCGGAATGATTTCCAGCTACATTAATTCTAAAATAAATCCTGCGGTAATGCATCCTCGTTCTGTTAGGTCTTCCTTGTAATCAATCAGTGCATTGGAAGTAGTTCCAAAATTTTTTTGTACGAAAAATTTTTTCTTCATTTTAATATTTCTCATTATGTATAAAAAAGAAAGAATTAATAGCATATGAAATAATGCAACATCACCACATATCATGTTTGAGGGAATTTCTGAAACACTCCTTTTCGAATTAACAAAATGCCAGAACGACTTAGGGTTATTATTAATGAAATGAAATCGCCAATTTTCGGTATATTCGAAATTCAATTCCTGAAAATAACGAATCAATGATTCAAATTCAGTTGCTGAACAAAATATCAGATAATTGATAACTTTAGATTTTTTTCAAATCGCTAATTTTCGCATTATTCGAAATTCAATTCCTGAAAATAACGGATCAATGATTCAAATTCAGTTGCTGAACAAAATATCATATAATTGATAACTTTAGATTTTTTTGAAATTGCTAATTTTCGCATTATTCGAAATTCAATTCCTGAAAATAACGAATCAATG
>JAHXMU010037205.1:0-33129 GCA_019455685.1 Philornis downsi | reverse complement strand
TTTTTTTCTTTTTTCTTTATAAAAAATGTTTCCCTGTTTCATTTGTGGTTTGATTTTCTTTTTTTTCATTTTTAAAGCTGAATATCTAAAACAAAAAAGGGTTTTTTAGTGTGGTGGTAAGAAGAGAAGTTCTTAGAAACTAGTGATTGTTTTTTTTTTATTATTATTGGAGTATCATATTTCCCTATGGTAAGTAAGGATACGCTTTTTTTAATTTGCTTATCTGTAATATGATAATCTACTTAGTACTAAATGTAAAGATAAAAAGCGGTTTGTATTGATTTTTTTTCTTATTTCATTTATATTCAGTTGGAATTGTGGTTTTTTTAATTTGCAAAGTGAATTAAAATCTAATTCAAAATCTAACCGGCTGCGAGATCTTCCACAAAAAAAAATTATAATTGTGAGCTAAATTTCTGCTAAAAGCTTCTAGTTTCATGGAAGGATAGCCACCAAATCTATTTATTGGATTCCATTAGAGCATATAATATGAAGTCGAGATGACAATGGTAGGGTTGACAATAAATATTCTCTCGTTGGACCTTGTGAAGTTTTGCGATCTAGGCAAAGTTAGGCTTTTATTAACTGGACAACTCTTCTACTACTTCAAAAGTTGATGTTAACTATGACCAGAAATAGCAGTCAAATATGATGCTTTCGGACTGCTAACACAGGCCACTTCACATATTATTAGAAAATTTATTTTCCTGAATAATTTCTTAATTTCTATTTCATGGAGTAGTGGATCCTGTGACGTTTAATCAATTTTCAAAATAAATCGTAAAATACAATTAAAGAATTGGATCCAGAAAGTCTAATTTTTGAATAATTTTAGTCTACTGCTACAACGAAACTAGGAAAATAATGTTGGGTGTAAGGATTGTTGACTCGCTCAAGATCCTAATAAAAATAAGCCACCAAATGTCACTATAGTGACCGAGAACAACCTGCAAATAAGTTTTTCAAAGCAAAAATCTTATGATAATCGAATTATAATAAGTTTGTCAAAGCAAAAATCTTATGATAATCGAATTATAACAAATAAAAATAAATCCCCTCATATGAGTGAGAGAAAGCATAAATGAAATATGGGATAGCTTCTCATTCTACTTTTAGACCCGCTCAATGGGACCTACAGCTTAACGTTGGTTCTGAACCTCACACTTTGAGAAGCATTTATCAAACTTGACTCAACTATTCGAATCGTTCGTCAGACATACGGCGGTCATGTTCAAATAAAGATTGATGGCTGTATGGGGGACTGAACCCACGATAATGCGAACGATAGCCACGTGTACAAGCCATCGCGCTACGGTCAAATCGGCACTGCCCATATAAAACAGGATAATGGAGAATAAAACCTGCATTACAAGATCAATCATATCGGAATATAGAAATGCCAAATCAAAATTCTCATAACAGTCAAAAAATAAGGATTATCGTTTGAACTTGCTGAAAACTGCTGCAACAACGACTCTTTCTGTGACAAAAGTGTTCAGTATAAAATTTGGGGAACTAATTTAGAAATATGTTAGTAAATTGACACAACTAGATCATGTACTTTCTTGTTCATAGTATGTTGTAATATAATATTCTGAAGATGATATTTGAAATAATTCCAAAGCACTAGTTCAGATAATAAGATAAAAACATTGCATCTAAACTAGTCTGTATTATAGAAAAACAACTGCAGCTTATTAGCATTAAAATATGGTTGGTTTAGGAGAACTTGTTCATAATGAAACTGAAACTACAAAACTGACGCCACGGAACTACATCCAAATTAGAACTAATGGAAATAGTACTGCACTGGTTCTTTCGGAACAATCTGTATACTATTTGTAATAAATCATAAAATATTTATTGTTTGAATTTCATTTAAGAAGAAAAAAATACATCCATTGAAATTATAATGAGACTACTTCTAGTGAAACTTCCAGTAGTCTATTAGCTAGTTAGCGGTCGAACTAGTTCATACTTCCCAAGTTCATGAACTAGTAATTTCTTGAAGAAGTTTCATACTCGGGCGACCAAAACTCCGTTGGAGGGACCAGCTTTTTGAAATACTATCGAAGGTTGATGTGACGAATTGGAGGAGAAGCGCAGAAGATCGAAGCGCTTGGAATTATTTTCTACGGGTGGCGTATAATAGATAAGGATGTCTATTCCAGTCGACACATAAGAAGAAATTTCATCCTATTCTATTGGAATTTCATCCTATTCTATTCTAATGAACCACTTCTATTTTAATATTTCTAACAGCTGGCTGGTTTCAGAAAACAGTATTGGCAGATGCTAAAACGGAGATGTTCGAGCCGCCATCATGGAGGGAAGATACAATCAATGATACGCCAAGCTTCTGTTGTTGCATCGGGCAGTAGATAACTATGATGATAATGATTTAATCACATGATTTGGCAATTCTATTTTGTTATTTGTTTAGGTCCATGATTCGGAATGTACTGAACTCATTCGGCCAACTATTCTCCATATAGTGGTTTCTATTAGAAGGAAATGGGTGAGTTTTTTGTTAGAACTGGAAACTTGCCGGTTTGAATAATCAGTTTAAATTATTTCAATTTCTTTATAAAAATTAGCGGTAGTAAAAACATTTATTTGAAACTACCTCTCAGATTATGTAGCCAGTTTCGAATATTATATTGTAGATTTAAAAACTTTGTTTTCCAGAAATTTAAAAACCTACCTAATATTCGATAATTTGACAAAATTCGGAAATCACTTGCAGATTTTGCATTAAATCTAAAAAAATTTGAAGATTATTTTAATATAAACCACAATTCCAATAAATTGTCATCAATTTAGTTTCCTAAAGATGAAATAATGTATGTGAGAATATGAGTTTTTTTGTCTTTTTTTTAATGATAATCTCAATACCAATTCTTAGCCGGATACCATAACTTAACCTATATATATAAATATATATGTATATATAAATATATATAAATATAAATATATATATACGTATGTATTAATAACAAAACTTAAGCTCTAAAAAAACTGCACCATCGTAATATTTGATTGATACTAAATCAAAATTTTTTGTTTTAAAATCAATGTTTGCAATTTCTTGAAATTGTTGGATTGCTAGTTTAGAATTTTTAAGCAATTTTATGCCTTTATGTGAGAAGAATGTCAAGAAATGTTCTGAAAATGTGCAACGAACATTTAAGAACAAGAAAGACATACAACAATAGGAAAATTTTCCCGTGTATGTGTTAATTTTAGTCTTTGAAGTAGAGGAAAGGGAAGTTATTGAGATGTACTGATTAAAAAAATAGAATATTTTGAAAATTGTTCGTATATTTTCTTGAACTTTGGTAACATTTGGCAGCAAAATCCAACTTTAATTTATTTCACATTATAGGGCGTTTTTGCTTCTTTTCTTAGAACTCTCAAGTGTGGATATTGCTTTTACTTTGTATGTAATAAGAAATTGTTAATAGACTGGTGAAAAGTAGGGGATTCAAAGAATGGATGTTTTTTTTTTATTTTTGGTTTTACTTGGGCCTAAATAAAACGTTAGCTATTTACGAGTATATACATAAAAGTATTAAAAGATGATGATGGATCGGGAAACATAATTTAAAGCAAATTGATACAATTATTACGTTACCAAAAAAACGTTAGGCGTAGTGGACGAGACGACATCGAGAGGCTCACGTGCTTTGGTAGAGAAAAACGTATCCTAAATAAAAACTTAGGAATTAAAATTTTGTTTATGAATAATGGTGGATGAAATCAAAAATTGTAGAAAGAAAAATGTGTTTATTAAAGCTGAATTAAAAATAAGTCAAAGAGGAGACGCGTTACCGATATACAAAAAAAAAAAAAGGAGAGAAATAATTTCGGGAAATAAAAAGAAAACGATTAGTTATTACATAGGTTAGTATGATAAATAGAATTGTTATCGAGAATCAGTTCCTTTCATTCGTTCATTATCAGTGAGATAAGGATCAGTTTCACCGTTCTAATCTAGCCAAATTTATGACAAGAAAAGCAGAGTTTTTAAACCACCTTAATGGTGTTCGTTTGGTCTGGTTGGTGTTTGATTTTAATATCTTCGCAATATGCATATAATAGTCAAAAAGAGAGGAAATGATCAAGTCATGTTCATGGATAGTAACTGCTTCTGACGTAAACACTATTAGGAAAAGATGCATAAAACAGTGCTGGCAAAACACTAATTTCAATCGTTTTGCCTTCCCTAGGTATAGACCTATGGATGGTTAAAACTTCTTATGCATTATTGCCGCTTCGAGATCCTTTAATAATAGTTTTATCAAAATATATTAAACACTATCGGCGCTACCGAAAAGGGTGCTATTATTTTGAGACTGTCTGACGACTCATTTGATAATTTGGAAAGCACTTTGCTATTTGTTTTGATAACGCTTTACCAAAGTATCGGTATAATTGCATGTTTCTGTTACGCCAAAACTTATATTGTATTAAATTGCTATGTCTTGGTATTCTAAAGTATGTTGCGCTTACTGTCTTATATGCGGACTTAATGGCTATAAACAATGACAGTTTATAGTAGGAAAGTGTGGGCAGACACTGACAATCTATTGGAAATACATGAATCAATAAGGGGACAGTGATTTCTGAGAACTAACCCATCTATAACCGTTCTCACAAAATATCAAGAAGCACGGCGTCATCGAATTGGGATAATATACAATCAATACGAGCAGTGTCATGACTGATGCATCAATTGAATTGTTTCTCTGGCTGCATGACATGTGGAGCCGTCTTGTTGAAACCACATGCCCTCCACATTCATTTCTTCAATTCTAGGCACGAAAAAACTGGTTATCGTTTCACGATACCGAACACCATTGACTGTTTTCGCTTGACATGCCTCATTTTCATAAAAAAAGGTCGAATGATTCCTCCAGCCCAAAATCCACACAACACAGTGACACGTTGAGGATGCATTTGCTTCTCGTGAATCACTCGAGGATTTTCCTCACCCCAAATGCGACAATTCTGCCAATTGACGAAGCCATCAAGATGGAAATGGGCCTCGTCACAGAAGATGATTTTATCGGCAAAATCAGCATTTTCATGTTGTCTCTCCAATACCCAACTAACGAACTCCCTTCGCTGTCCATGGTGAGCTGGCTTCAGTTCCTGAGTCAATTGAACTTTGTGTGCATGAAGATGCAAATTTTTCGTCGAAATTCGCTGCATAGTGAATTTGGAGACATCAATTTGCTGAGCCCGGTGTCGAATTGAGGTGGATGGAGTTTGAGCGACATCATCACGTACAGCTGCGACATTTTCGGTCGATCGACCTGTGGTCGAAGGCGCGTTGTTGTCTTTACATCACTAACAGACCCAGTTTTGGCAAATTTATCCATTAATCTCATTACAGTTGACTCTTTTGGAGCATTATTGTGGCCCCAAATTGATTGCAATTTGCGAACTGTAGCCGCAGCAAAACTTTCACCATTTTGGTAAAACAATTTCACTATGGAAATGCGTTGTTCATTCGTCTAGCGCTCCATGTTTACTAACCTCGTACCTTCTACTAGCAAACAATAGCAATTGTTCAAATGTCAAGCAATGACACTTCGAATGGCGCCAAATTTAAATCGTGCGTTCTTGTTGGGACACCCTTTATTTATTTTCGTAGTGTCGGATAGGTATGAACTATCTACTCAAGCCTGATGTGATGTCTTTGATGAGCTAAGAAGATTAAAGAAGCCCTAGTCCAACCAGAATTACTTAATTTAAATGTCAATCAAATTTTACGCGATTTTTCATCAAATATAATTATTTGCCTCAAGTTTGAAAATTTTAGCAACGATATCGATTATTTTCTACAAAAATGACACTCTAATATTCGAAAGTCGATTCAATATTCTGTCTATTCATTAAGTTTCAGCGAATTTGTATGTATTGTCGCATTTAACGTTATTAGCTCAGGTTTCCTTAATAATCAATTAAAGATAGTAATCGATTGAAGGTGCAAAAGGCATAAATCTATTGCCTATATTTTCAGCAGCCAACCTGAACACAGATCGGAAATGACAACTGTGATGGAAATGACCACTAATTTATAGATATAATATTATCTCCTGTTCTATGGCTTAATCAAAATTTCCTTATAAACTGGTGATATTCTTATTCTCATTATATGAAATATTTGTTTACTGTGAAATAGATGGTACAAAATGCCCTTGCAGTATTTTCGTTTCAGAGTATAGATTAAAGGCTTGGCGTTTACATCAGGAAAAACAAACTGGTTCTCTTCATGAGTAGATATAATATTAGCGTTTTAAACTTGCCCAAGCTAGATGAAAAATATAGAAAAAATTAACGGAATAAGAATACAAAAGGAAAGAACTATCTAAGCTCCATATGGAAGAACTGGGACGGTCTGAAAAACTTTGGCGGAATACTGTGAAAGGTAATCAAATATTTGGCGCACAATTTCCACATATAAATATAAATCGATAACACCGATCCAGGTTTGGGTGACAGCATTTCGTAAAAGGAGAAGGAATAAAAATTCTAGCGTTTATTAAACATATTAGATGCTGCAATGAAATGCGAAATGGCCTGGAAAGAACAAAACAATTCAGATCTACATACAGGGTGCCGCAATAGAACGTGCATATTGCATCATCTTTTTTTGCGGGGTAGAAAAGGCGCGGGCGGGGGGGGCGCCTACATCGTTGGGTTGGCGGGCTCATGGAGTTTTAGTCGTTATGAATCACTTCGACGGGAAGCGTCGCGCACTTTACGAGAACTCTCGTTCATATATTGCTACTAGGCGACTATATTGTGCTGAATGTGGACTACGGCTAATTAGTGAAGCTCCGAGTGCTAATTTAATTAAAATATGGGTAAAGCGTTTTGAAGGGATCGGTTCAACATTTAAACCACAAGCAAATGGTAGCCCAAGAACATCTAGGACCGAAGACAATGTTGAGAGAGTTATGGAGTCAGTACGAGGAAATCCACAAATGTCGACTCGCAAGAGACGAAGTTTGCAACGAATTTTAACATTGGATCTTAAACTGCATCAATACAATGCAATTAACACAAGAATTGAAAGAGTCTGACTTCATAGCAAGGCTCGCATTTGCTAATGAAATGCTTAATCGATTTTCCAATTTTGACAATATCCTTTTCTCTGACGAGGCTCATTTCCTTATGAATGGGTTCGTAAACCGTCAAAATTGAAAATCCCAAAATCAAACACCAGAAACCATTCCATATTCCTAAAGTGACAGTATGGGCAGCAAGCTCTGGCAGAGGAATAATTGGTCCTTTTTTCTTCGAAAATGCGCAGGGCCAAAACGCCACGGTTAATACGGAACGCTATGTTGAGATGTTGGACGGATTTTTGGCTCCAGAAATTAAAAGTTCAAGAATAGTGAATTCCAGAACTTGGTTCCAACAAGATGGAGCTACCTGTCACCTGTCACACATCAAATGACTCCATGGCGGTGGTGAAGCAGATGTTCCCTGGCAGACTGATTTCGGAAAGAGGTGATATCCCATTGCCCCCACGTAGTCCAGACTTGACACCTCTTGACTTTTTTTTTTTTGTAAGGATACCTCAAACACAAAGTCTACAGTAATAATCCAAGAAACATCGTTCAGCTCAAGGAGAATATCCGTGGTGAAATGGCAGCCATTACACCGGTATTACTGAAGAAAGTTTTCAATAATTTTCGTTTGCGGTTAGAGGAGTGCCGTCGTAGAGAGGGTCACCATTTAGATGATGTTATTTAGATTAGATTTATTTTAACCATACCTTTTGTATTTATTTTTTAATCTATTTTTTAAATATGCACGTTCTATTGCGCCACCCTGTATAACAAAAAGTAAAAAGCAGTGAAATTTGTTATTTTCGATTTGTCACAAAATTCTGTAGATGGATTATAATCCGGATTTAATCATCTTTTTTTCTTCGATTAATTTTATAATCGAAGGATCGACTTATCTATTTCTTAAATAGTCATTCGAAATCGTTACTAAACTGCGTTTTGAAGGAATTAAATATCGTAAAAATGTATATCATGTGCGAGCACTGTTAAACATGCCAAATCTAAATCACTACTTTTCGATCGCTTTTATCCTTATCAACGGTGTCCTTAAAAAAAGTGAATATCGATAACAATTATATTTATAGGCAAAAAATTAAATATTAAGGAGTTAGTTATGATTGAGTTGAGTATGAAAATTCAGTTAAGAAAATGTAAATCAAAATTTGGATAATATTTTTTCTTCTGTTTTTTCCAATTCTGTTCTTCAACTTATGGTAGATTTGTGAGCGTTTATTAATAATAAATAGTAAAATATTTATGTATATATATATGTATATAAATGTAGAATATTCAAGTCAAAATAAGTTGTTGAATTGAATTCTATTTTAATATTTTTGTGTTTTTTTTTTTTTCATTTTTAACCAGTACCCTAATTTACAGATGCAGCAGACATGGTGGAGCAGCTCCAGGGGCTGGATCAATAGCTAGCGGTGTAGTAGTAGTTGTGGTGGTGATGTGGAAATAGTGGTTAACTTTAGCATCTGATCAGCACTAAGCGGATGTTGGGTAACAAATGATGAAGGATGATGATTGGGATAATGTAATCGTTGTTGCCATATATATGTTTTTTTAAATTTACGCCACATGAATCGGTTTCCTTCAAAATCCTTTTCGATCTAGGTGCCTCAAAATTTTATCTTTCGGCCATTTCAAGCGCGTCTACAGTGGCTGGTGAATTGTTCTCTCTTTTTTCTGAAATTTTTTTTGAGGAGGATGATGATGGTTCATGTGTAGTTCAGTAGTTTTCATTTATAATCATTTTCTTGATTAGCTTTCTTTCTCTAACATTAGAAAACACTAGATTTAATCTTTTATCCAGTTATCTCATTCTTGCATTCATTGTTGTGTTTTGTAGTAGTTTAGGTTTGTTCGTTTCTAGGTTTATCAAAATGTCTTAATACAGTTTTTATTTTGTTTGTCTATTAAAGTAAATTTGTGATATCACGAACCTAAATTTGCTAAGAGAGGGGGAAGAATAAAGTAAAAAAATATCATTTGAGTAAATTATTGTTGCTTTGAAAGAAAAGTCCTGCATTATGAGTTGATTTAGTAGTTGATTGGTGGTTGTTGGGGGGGATGCTTTATGTTGAACATTTTCAAATTGGAAATGTTGCATTGATTGAGAACCTGCACACGTAAAGTGAATTTTTTTCATTCTGCTTACATTTTCATTCAGTTCTGAAAAGTCGTTGTTGATCTTATTTCTGTTGTAAGTGTTATTGAACATATCAATCATGTTGCTACTGTAACACTTTATCATTTTGACTAGAGTTGTTGATATTTGTTTCCTTTTTTCCTTTTTTTTTTGGAAATACACATATTTTTTCAATTCGTTGTCAATTTTGTTGAAAATGAAATTTAGTTTGCGATAAATTAAAACCAACATCTGCAACGTTCAATGTTACACCTCAAAAGTGTAAAAGAGAAAACTCAGCTTAAAGTCAAACATTTCTCTAAATATCTACTTAAATCCATTCAAATGTATAAATTTGTTTGCGACAAGAAGTTTCAATTTATGTCCAATCATCCAATCAAGGGCCGTCTTATATAGTTGTGAAAGTATTGCTCGTTCCTCTTCCTTCTTATCCTGTGCCATTATGGTTGCAAAATTATAGGCACTCAGTTAATTTGCAAAACTCAAATTTCATAATAGTTTATTTCAATGTCTTATTTATATTTAAGTTTAACATTATTCGTTTATGTTTTAAAAATTGGGTTAAAAATTAAAATTTTTGAATTTAAGTTTGAAAAACTCTCCCCAATTGATATTTCTAAGGCTGATGTGAAATCAAAATTTGGATCATATTTTTTCTTTTGTTTTTTTTTTCAATTCTGTTCTTCAACTTATGGTAGATTTGTTGAGCATTTATTAATAATTTGAATTTAAGTTTGAAGAACTTTCCGCAAATGATTCGTATGTCAATATTCATTTATTTAATATGAAACGAAACGTCGCACGTTCTCTCATTTTTCATTCAATTTAGATTTAGATGGAAAGCTTTAATTTTATAAGTGCCTTCTCACAAATGCAAATTGATCCGGCGCCACCTATCGTGCATTAAATGTACTACATTATTAATAATCGTTACTATGAGTAAATAGCCAATGTTAAAGACATTGCTCCCTTTATACAAATTCCTACAAAGGAACCAAAGTTATTGGAGTCCATTCCACAAAGAGGCGGACATTGGACTGTTTGGGTGCTGGTACGCCTGATGAAACAAAACTTGCCTGGTTGTATAAATGTGAACAGAACTATCAATCCTGTTCTTGATTGCATAGGTCTGCAGTTGGAGGAAGTCGCCATTAATAAAGTTAAGGTTATACGGTGACGAGTACTTGTAATTTTGAACTCTATAAATCGCACTTACCCATAAGGATATAATTCCAATCAAGTTGACATTTTCTACAGGAGATTACTCTAACACCTGCAAAAAATTTTTAGGGACTGTCTTGTATTGAACTAGAATATTCCCCTCCTATAGATTGTAAGTCAATTAATCTCTCGTAATTTCTTCTGAAGCCTTACTGTCTTTTAAGCTTTATACAATAAGAAGTACTCGGAATGTCAATCTCGCTGGGAAGTTTGTAGAGAGCGCTGCTTGGTGTTGGCATTTTTGTCGAGCGCGATATGTATGTGGATGGCTACACATTGCCCACCTTCTAGAATATCTAAGGAAATTTCAATAATATATTATTCCTCCCTGCTGATGGAATGTGGCTATCATATGGTGAAAAGATCTTGAGAAGGGCAATCCGTTATAACTGCTTAGCAAAGCTCAAAAGATTAGAGTCTACCTAAGCGGCCGAATCAGCTGCTTGTTACGTCGATGCAGAGTAATCTAACGATTATAAAAAGCGACCGATGGGGACGCAAGCAATTGTTTTTTTTTTATTAATTTTTCTAAAGAACGCAAACACTAATATGTGATAGAGAACGTTTATGTGGAGTTAAGATTCCTTTCCCTTACAATAATTTCTAAAAGTCATTAATATTGTCGCACTAATATTTGAATACTTGAGAAATGAAAAATGAATATTGTTTCAGATTCTCACGGCTTATTGCAGATTTGTAATTCTAGAAATATAAAGTGGAGTTGGACGTAATTGAATACCTTCCATTCAGTTGTGTAAACATTCACCGATACGTAAACTACAACTTGGCAAATATTTATTGTAATCGGTTGAGAGGAGCAACTGTTCACACTTTAATTTTCTATACGTACGATCTGTGCACCATCAATCATACAATACGTTAATTGCATAGTTAATCATGGGTAGATGATAAATTTTCGTAATCTCACCACAATCGGATAAAGTTCATTTGCTCCTAAATGGATCACATTTTGCTGCTCTCGGCGGGGTATTTTTAAGCGCTATGAAAATGCAAAGCAGGATTTGGATTTTAAAAATAAAGTACAGCAATCCCTTCGACGCACTCTAAGCTTGTTCTAAAATGTCAGAGAGAAGTAGAGACTGACATCCTGACGACCTAAGCTTATTCTAAAATGCCAGAGAGAAGTAGAGGCTGACATCCTGATGCCCTAAGCTTATTCTAAAATTTCAGAGAGAAGTAGAGGCTGACATCCTGACGCCCTAAGCTTATTCTAAAATGCCAGAGAGAAGTAGAGGCTGGCATCCTGATGCCCTAAGCTTATTCTAAAATGTCAGAGAGAAGTAGAGGCTGACATCCTGATGCCCTAAGCTTATTCTAAAATGTCAGAGAGAAGTAGAGGCTGACATCCTGATGCCCTAAGCTTATTCTAAAATGTCAGAGAGAAGTAGAGGCTGACATTGTGTACGCACTAAATATTATCGACACTTTCCTGATATTGCCAGTCGGACAAATTATTTCTAGAAAATTCCAAAACTTTGTTTCCAACCACATTTTCAATGCTGTTATTCTGTATTCTAAAATTTCAATTAGACGACTAAGCATATTAAATTACTTTTGTTTTAAATTAAATTCGATTTAAGATTATAAATTATTTATAGAACGAAACAATTTTGTTTCATACTGTAGAAAAAACTACAATAACAAAATAGTATTCGTATAATTATTGATAATCTAGAATGTATTGTTTCAAAAGATTTTGTTTGTTTTAATTATTATAATAATTATTATAGTTGCTCTGTTCTGTGGACAGCTGAGTTGCAATAGATAGTAATTACGAGTTGTATCTGGTTGTAAGTTGATATTTCTAAATGAAAACACCCGGCGGTACACAATCGACATTAACGTGCCTTGGATGCCTGTAATTTGACGACGACCGACGTCAATCGGCGGCCCTGTTTATTTCTTATATAAAATTATCTTCTATCTACGTAGAAAAAATTTTCTTTGTATGATTTTGTGCTGTTATTGTTTTGTAAGAATAGAAATAGAGGAGTAATAAGAAAAATAGTGTTGGATATAAATATTGCTTGCCAAAAAGTTGTTAATACTTTTGTCTATGAACTACATGCGGATAAGGACATTAATGTCTTACATTGTTATAAACAGTTCACAACATTTTCCAGTTGTAATTATTACATTCCAAAGTGTTTTTAAAACCGTAAAAGAAATCAGGGATTTTTAAAATCAAAAATTAAATATAAGATTGCTATCGACATTTATTTGTTACGTATTATCTAAAACTTAATACTTTATCGATAGGCAAATCTAATATTAGTGAATGAAAGTTTAAATTGTAATCTCCAGAGACAATCCATGTAATCAACAAAAACTAGGTGCTGTTTAAGCACTCCGATAAGAGGCATTTTTCCTTTCCAGAATAAAAATTATGTTTTGTGCAAAAGTCAGGCACAATTAGAAAATATACATATTAAAAAAACATGTTTCTATAGGAAAATGCCTGCCAAGATATTTAATATCGAAAAATTTTCTTTTTAGACATTTTCCTATATGGAAACTAACTTTGTCTAGCTCTTTTAAATGAGTATCTGAAGTCTGTCTTCTAATTATTTTCTACAGAAAAAGCAAAAACCGAATACCCTCTCCTTACGAAAATTGTACTCCCAATGATATAAGAAAAATAGCAAGTTTGCTAAAATCAAAATGTCTTTTCAAGTTTTTTTTTTTGTTTTTTTGTTGTAGAGAGTTTCCTCTCAAACGCTCTTCTAATTAAAAAGACTACAATCTGACAATTTCCAACAAGGAAAGTGACTCCTGAGACAGTACTGCTTTTTCTTCAACTGTATTTCAAAATTTCTAAATATATTCCTAGCACTTTTCCATACAAAAAGAAAATATTTTCCCTATGAAACGCATACTATCACTTCAGGACAATTGCCCTCCCTGTCACTACGCAACAGAAAAAAACAATCCCTTAAACAGTATGCAAAAAGAAAAATGTTTTTTTTACAATTTTTCCCTCGGAATCTTTTTCTATTAGAAAATTATCTGTTGTGGCACACTAAAAAACGAAAGTGGTTTCTTAGATGTTATTATTTTTTTACCCAATCTCATTTTACTATTAAAAGGTCTGCTTAAACACTTTTCTAACGCCAAAAATGTCTTCACGAAATATATTCTCGGACATTTGCTTATACAAAATCATATCCTCAGACATTTTCAAACAAGAGAAATGTCTGCTTTATATAAAAGAGACTTTTCAAATAAATAAAATCATCCTTTGACACCTTACAGTGTGAAATATGCTTAAGCAGGCTCTCTTCAAACGTTTCTGTATGAAAATATAGGGTGGCGCATAAGTAACGTTAAGATTTGATCAGTGAATACATTTTTTGTTTGTCTTTTATGGCTATCCTGGGCGAAATTTTTGGCAGTCGAATAATATCACGTTTTTCTAATTTTAAGTGGTCACCACGTTCGTCTGGTTGAACGGCTCCCGATTTTTTTTCCTTGGGGCTACATTAAAGGCTATATGCCAATAAGCCAAAAACCATCCAACAACTTAAGGCCAATATCCGAAAAGAAGTGGGGGCGCCAGGACCTGAAATTCTAAGAAAAGTTATGGGAAATGCTTTGGAAAGAGCACGTCAGGTAGAAGCACCATTTGAAAGATTTAAACACTTTAAAACATAAAGTGAACATATTTCCAAACTATATTCTAAATTTTAATAAATGCCAACATTAAAAAAAGCAGAAAGAAAAAACGTATACATTGAATAAATCTTAACGTTATTTATGCGCCACCCTTTAGTTCCTGAGATACTTTTTTATATTATACGTGCCTTCTCAAATATTTTTCTACATCAAAAGTTTCAACCCAGATACATTTTTATATGAAAATTGTGCCATTTCCTGCTTCAATTGTGTTTCCTTCGACTAATATCTATACATATAGTGTTTTCTGGGGCGCGATTAAATAAGATGATTCTTCAAACAGAATTCCAAAAAATATCTTTACGAAGAATTCCAAATGAATAGTGTTTTATCATTTCTTTATGAAATCTATTTAATTAAAATAATCGTATACTTTTTTATGCGAAACAGGGGCCACTACTTTTCCATACGGACATTTCTTTCCAGATACCTATATATTGAACGTTCTTCCTTTAGACTTTTCTATACGGCACACACTTTTTTATGAAAAGTGTTTATTTGTTCAAAGTCTTTTTTGAATTGTCTCTTTTTAGTATGAAGGATATCATCTCGAACTGCATTCTGTATGAAAAATTTATTTTCGATAAGCACCTTTACAAATTGTTTACAGTAAGAAAATTGTTTCCATGTCAAAAAGGATCTCCTCAGACAGTTATCTATGTATATGTATAAAGAATCCCTGCAGACTTTTTCCAATGCAGACGCTTCCTTATTGACAGTGACAGACGAACAATGTCTAGAAATCCATTTATATAGAAGGTGCCTCCTCTAGGTAATTTAAATTGTGAAACAAAGTTCCTTTGATTCGTTTGCATGTTAAATATATATTTTTATAAAATTTCTTAGATTAAAATGCAAACAATCTAGAGTGGAATTTGTTGATAGCTACAAATGCTTAGGAATCACTGTAGACAATAAGTTAAACTTTGAATCGCATATCGATTTTGTCCATTCAAAATTATACGGTATTCTGCGAAAGCTATATTCGACAGATATCTATTTGCCACTTCGGGTCAAATTTAAGCTGGCTTGGGCCATTCTTATTCCGCACATTTTGTACGGAATTGAGGTGGTATCTGGAACGATTTCCAGAAATCTTGGAAAGTTGAAAAAAGTAATGAACTCAATCACCAGGTTTATATACAAAATTCGTAGACGTGAACATATTTCTGAACAAGTTAGGATGGTATTAGGAACTTCATTCAATGATTATATTCGCTTTCGGAACTTGCTTTTTTTCTATAAAACGTTTAGTAGTGGTGTGCCTGCCCCAATATGTAGGTTTTTCAATTTTTCGCGTTCAAGGAGAAACCCTCAGATTATTATTCCGGGAATATTCAGTTCGGTATATGAAAAGTCATTTGTTGTCAGAATCGCTCGGTGCTGGAATAATTTGCCCAATGAATTACGCATATTCTCTTATACATATAAAGCATTTCGATTAAGGATCCTGCGGTTTTTCTCCTTGACATAAAGTCAAATTTAACTTTTTCTTATGCTTTTTATGTGCTTGCTGCTAATAAGGACTTGCATTTCTCCATATCATATCCTTTTTATTTAGTATCTTTATAAAGAAATTACGGATGGGACCAACGCTAAAGATAACTAGTACATATGTATATGAACATATATTTATTCATGATGTACAGTTTGTTTTCCTTATATATCTATTCAGAATTTTATTCAAAGTAATATAAGTGTTTTTTGGCCTTAAAGGCTTAATATTACTGTATGATGAACAAATAAATAAATAAAAAAAAAAAAAAAAAAAATGCCATTTGAAATAAATTAACAGATAATAAAAGCGTCTTCTCAAATTGTTTTATATGAAAACTGCACCAGCGACAATTTTCCTCCTTGGAATGTATAGGTAGTATGTCTTCAGGCAATATGCTACGCGAATGAAGCTTTCTTGAAATTTTTTTCCATAAACCAAAGAGGGTTTATTTTTATATCCCCTGGACATTAAAAAAAAAGACAATATTAAGGGAGGGGCATGTAAATAAATTTCCTGTAGAAATGTCTTAAAAAGTGTCCTTCTCAGAAACTGTTGATAAATATCTTAAGAAATTTGCATTTGTAATTCTACAAGTAGAAAATTTTTCAAAATGGGCTTTCCGCCTGTAGAAGTATTTAAAAAAAAAAATCTTTCTTCTTAGACTTTTTTGATAATTCTTGAAATTTGGCGTCAAATCAATTACTACTATATACTCATACAGACAATTTTATGTATAAAAAATTTATTTGTGGATCGCATTTGAGGAATTTCTCCAGGGTCCTCGATATGGAAGTGACTATCTTTCCAAAGACATCGTTTTGTCGATAATACCACCTAATGCCGCCGTTTGATTTATATGCTTTCATTATGATAATGAATTCATTATTGTTTCTTACATAATTAGGGCGCTGATCTAGCCAGTCGCACTTTGCTCATGAACGTCCACTTGTTTGACTTCGGTTCTTTTTATATATTATAGTATTTTATAGATTCCTAATCATAGAAGAAAAATCAATGTATTTACTTCTTGGTAAACAATATATACATATATATATATATATATATATACATAGAATATATATGTATATAGTAAATTTGTAGCAAACTTAGAGTAGTAATTTCACTGCCAAATTATTGATACGGCAATGTATTAATCCTCAGCGCGGTGAAAATAACAATAGATGAAATTATCGTTTGGTTTCATTCTTTTGATCGTACCGGTAAATCGTTAACCGATCGAACGACCGCCGCATTAGGCGAGTGCCACATATTAAGGGCACTTTGCAAAATGCACAAATCAGAAAATGTTTCATAAACAGAAAATACAATATAAACAAATATAAATACCTTGGGCCGTTGATAAGCTACTGTCAGCAGCATTATTGCCACTGACGCTACTGCCACCAGAGCCACCGCCGCCGCTGTTTCCACCTCCTCCACCATTGCTGTTATGCATCGTTGATATTTGGGAACTACTTAGTGTAGTGGCAGCCGCCAATGGTGTATAAGTGCCCTTTGGCGTATAGACGAATGTGTGCGATTCACTTTTTTTACCGCTCGAAATAATCGCCACTTGCACAGAGACGGGTTTCATAATATTCTGATGTATATACGGCGGGACGGTGCAAATCAAATGGGTCTGTATTACGTTGACACGACAACAGCGTTAACGAGAAAACGAGTAAAGATTTACAACAACAAAAGAGAGAAAAAAACAAACTTTTAATAACACGTTTTTAGACCGAGGGGGGGCATTTTAAAAGAAAGTGAAAATTGCCATCATACTTGTTGTAAGTATTCCTTATCAGGTATAACTGTTTGTTCCCACAGTGATCCGATCATTTGTTGACGCATGCTTATAATGTCAGCAGCTACCGTTGATGAATTCAGATCATCGCCGCCATTGGTCTCATAGGTTTCTTGAAATATTACATGAGTGTCTTTAAGGAAATTTTTGCCTATGATGAAAAGTTCGAGACCGCCATCAACGGGGCAAGAATTAAGGGATTTTTTGCAAATTTCAGGTACTCCAGGAGGTTGTGCTGCATGTAAATAAATAAATGAGGTTATTATGAAATAACTATTCATGGGATTTATATCAAAATGAACTCACTGCATATTATGGGATTTGAACAGACTTGTAGTGCTTCGACTGTGCCATCATCATGAGTCAGCTGAGTACGGAAAACCATGCGACAACGGGTTGATTTCTTCTTGTTCTTTTGGGCAAGATGTTCGGGAAACCGGTGCTCAACATCCACATTGCGTTCCTGAGGCAGAAAACAAAGAAATGTTAAAAAAGATATGACAATGTATATTTCACATGAAAGAAACAAAATTGATATTTTTGACTCTAGACACGACGTAGTCTTTATCTGTATCTAGTGGAGAAATTACACCTGTCTTTTCCCTACAAACATTTTGAAATTTTCAACGCTTTCCACTGCTTAGTTTGTTGTAATATCTATATTAAACTCTGTGAAATTCATACAATTGTATTTTTTATTCATATACCCCACATAAAGCAACCCTATTTTTACCAAGTGCTTAATACATTTACAAAGAAAAACAAAGTTCATCCCTATGATATCAAATTTTCATTATTTCCAACGAAACAGTATTATGAGCATATTTTCTACCTCCTAAGAAGTAGAGGTACAAATTCCAACAATGTTAATTGAGACTTTTGAAATCGGTTTCACACATCCCAATTTCTATTGCTTCTTCTTTTTTATTTCTCATCATTTTTAAGAACTTTTTAAATGCTACTAAAATCGATTTATTTCTACACGCGAAGATCTACGTAAAAAATAACACTTTTTTTTTAAATGACAAGTAAAAAGTTCTTACTATAAACAGGATATAGACATAAACAGGGTATAGATGTAAGACGGCTAGTTTTGGGACTGCACTCGTATGTAAAAAAATTTTCAGTAAATATGTAAAATACGAGTGTGATAAAAAAAAGTTTTTTTTTTCAAATTTCGTGAGTTACGTATGTTCGATTTTCGTAGTTTTTTTCTGTTATGTTGGTACACATGTCTGTTATATATGTTGGCAACATCAGCCATTTTGGATTGTCAGTTTGTTTTTGACAGATAAAGAGGTTAGTCGTGTTTTGATGTGCTCTTCGATGTTTTACTATTCTAAAAAATGATCGATAAAAGAAACTGTATTAAGTTTTATGTAAAAAATGAAATGAAATGTGCAAGGAAATTTGAAATGTTGACAGTGGCGTTTGGCGAGTCTACTATGAGCAGAACACAAGTTCAATTGTGGTATAACCGATTTAAGGAAGGCCGAGATGTCAATGACGATGCTAGTCCTGGTCGCCCGAGCACGTCAAATTCGGTCATATGTGAAGGTTTTGCTCACTGTTTTCTTCGATTGCAATGGCGTGGTGCATCATGAATTCTTGCCACAAGGTCGTACGGCAATAAGGAATACTACCTTGAAGTTATGCGCCGTTTGCGCGAAGCAATTCGTCAGAAACGCACAGAATTGTGGAAAAACCAATCATGGATTTTGCACCATGACAACGCACCACTCACACATCGATGTGTGTGTGTGAATTTTTGGCCAAAAACAAAACCGCAAGCATGCCTCAACCACCGTATTCACCGGACTTAGCCATCGCTGACTTTTTCCTCTTCCCAAAACTAAAAGGAAAGTGTTTTGCTATGATTGAGGAGATAAACGAAAAATCGAAACAGGAGCTGTTGGCGATACTAAAAAGCGCGTTTTAGAAGTGTTTCGAGGATTAGAAGAAACGCTGGCACAAGTGTATCATATCTGAGGAGGACTACTTTAAAGGAAATAAAATAGAAATTGATGAATAAAAAAATACTTTTTGGAAAAAATTTAAAATAACGGTAATTTTTTGATCACACCTCGTACAATAGTGTTGATACAGTCTATCACTACTTTCAGGCTGTTATTTGTGCTTCTTTTTAATGTCCTTGGAAACAACTTTATTTTATTGCTGGTTACGTGCACTATCTAAAAATACTGTAGGCGTCCGAACCACAGCGCATTCTTTGTTTGACAAGCCTATGATAAATTCACAAGTAATGATATGGATATTCTATATTTTATTCTCTATTTCATTATTTGCCCTTTTAAAATCTTTGGGAACCACTTTTTTTGTTTGATTTTCGGTCTATAAAGTATATTTCTATATTATTTCTCTGCAGATCTGCATCTGTCTATATAAACAGATTTTGATAGACAACTATTGAAACTAATCTGAGTATTCGTATCCTTATGGAATTGTTTCCTGCTCCCCTGGAATACGGAGTTGGTGGATTCACATTAACTGTTGAAATATTAAGAAAATCCGCATGATAGATGGATACATGCCCAGATTTGTACCAATATTTTTTTCTAGGTAACTGAATGCTTTATTGAAATAATTTGTAAAAATTCTAACGAATTCACAAGCATGATTTGCAATCGAATAGAAATTACACTGATCTACAAATTTGGGGGGAAAAATTGACTGCAGAAACAAAGCATGTTTATTAACTAATCTGGAGCGCTGAATTCGAATCTGACATACAAATTGGGCTATCATGCTGGCAGTACTATAAAACAGTCGTTACTGATACTACAATTTCACAATTATTAATTTGACAGAAGCTCACATTCGTTCTAAATCTTCATAATAGTAGCGTTTAAGCATGTCAGGGAGATCGTGTGTTACTGATTCAAGCTATTTTTGCTTAGTGTGTGGTGAACACATTTTGTTGGAAAAAAAGGATATGCAATAACAGAATCATTAAAATATGCATATTCACATTTTTTTGGTTTTGCTGTCAGAAACTTGAACAAACCGTGGACACCGACAATTTTTTGCAATAGTTGCAGAACTGTTTTATACAAGTGGTTAAATGGCAGGAAGATCTATTTCAATTTTTCAATTCCCGTACTTGGGAGAGAGTCAAGTAATCAAGAGATAAAAGCTTGGAATTGACTGAATATTTTGAAAAGAAGCACTGAATATTTTGAAAAGAAATGAACCAGCCATATGACAAAACTGAATGGAGATTATTTATTGATGGCTCTAAGTACAGTTTAAAAGCTCTGCTTTAGTATAATGGGAATGAAAAACCATCCATACCTATTGCTCATTCCGTTAATACGAAGGAAAATTACAAATCAATGACTGAAATTTTGACATTACTCAAAGACAACGATAGTAAATGAAAGATCAGTGGTGACCTTAAGGTGTGTGATTTAAATTTCTTTGTATATATAGTATAGACCATCATAATTAACTATAAATTAATCTGTTTCAAGTCATTGGTTTGTTGGCTGGTATGTAAGGAGGTTTCACAAAATATTGTTTCCTTTGTCTATGGGATAGTCGCTTTACATGTCATCATTACGTCAGAACAGATTGTCCAAAAAGAGCTGAGTATCCAACAGGCAAACAAAACATTGCAAATAAATTATTAATTGATCGAAATGACGTTCTTCTTCCGCCACTGCACATAAAATTGAACCTTTTTATGAACTTTGTCAAGGCTCTGAACAAAGATGGTGCAGCATTTAAATATTTGTTAGCGGGTTTTGCCAAAATTTCCTATGACAAAATCAAATAAGGCATATTTGTTGGCCCTCAGATCAGGAAGCTATTGAATGATGACAATTTTTCACCATGTTTATTGGAGAAAGAATATGCAGCCTGGAAATTTTTCAAGAGCATAGTGAATAGTTTTCTGGAGAAACAATAAGAGTGAAAACTGCAGACAAATTGTTGCTGAATTATTGAAAAATTATCACGAATAAGGTGCACGAATGTCACTCAAAATGCATTTTCTTCATTCGCATTTAGATTTTTTTCCACAAAACCTAGGTGCGGTGAGAGACGAACAAGGGGAACATGCTCACCAAAATTTAATGAAAATTGAAAGAAATTATCAAGGATTTTGGGACAAAAGCATGCTGAGAGACTATTACTGGACTCCAAAACGTGAAGCCGAACCAACAAAATACAAACAACGTTCAAATAACGCCATTCACTTATGAAAATTCATTGATTTGTAAATAAATTAATGATTTTTTATGTAAATAACGAAAAAAAAAACATTTTGTTTTTGTATCTCGAAAACCTGACGTGAGAAAACCCAATTACAGATTCGAATTTAGCCCACCAAATTACTCTAGAAAAGGTATTTGGTTGCTCCTTGTTGACTAATGTTATCTGTGGAATATATGAATATGCATTCAAACTTACTTTTAATATTCCCACGCAATCGCAGGTAATGGTCATATCCTGTTCCGGTTTAAAATCAATCTCTATGACCACGGTGCCATCGACTTTCTTCTCATTGCACTGGGTGGAATTTTTTCCGGCCACTTTGCACGCCTGATAGAACATATGAGGAGCTACACGACCTACATCGGTGCCAATGAATACTTGTAAGGTGGTGGGCTTGTTGTAACCACCTAGACGAACAATCGGAAATCCGTTACCACTACGATCCTTGACGGCGCCGCGACTGCCTTCGGTTTGATATCTGAAAATGGGCAAGCAAGCATACATGCGCATTAAATAACGTACACTTATTTTAACTCAAGCTGGAAGTTACCTGGCTCTGTGCTGTTGTTCGGGCTGCGAGACAATTTCCAATTGTACTCGACCATTTGACGACGTGGCCACACTGTTAGGCGGCGTGAGGGGCTGGCGTTTATGAGCCACTCTGGTCATGCCGCGACCACCAGCGGAGATGAATCTGCAAAAGGCAACACATAATAATGGCTTACATGAATTAAGAGTGTCGTTATTATCGTTTCGTAGATGTACGTTTGGAGGAAATGACCATGAGTTGGAGAAAATCAGTGGCAAAGAAACACAGAAATTTGGTGGTTAGCAAAGGTACAAGAGAAAGAAAGATGGCCAAAATCGTTTTAGATTATGGTTTAAAATAAGAAATTTTGATTTATTTGTCGGGAAAATATAATTTATATAAACAAAAGAGTCATACAGATTATATTGTATATGTTCTTTATAATTATCTTCAGTTATGAGACAAGAGAACTCATAACTTATTGTGTGGAAAACAATTCTTACTTTGTTGGAGCTGCAATGGGCGTTGGTGGCGGTGGTGTTTGGGTCACCGTGGCAGTACTAGCAATCTTACGTATGAATATGTCCTCACTGCAAGCGTCATCATTATCCAAGTCTACGGGTGTTATCGATTCGATTTTCTTACGCTTGATGCCATGCAAATGATGATGGTTATTATTATGATGATGATGATGGTTATGGTGGTGATGGTGATGGTGATTATTGAGTCCTGCCGACGAGGATGATTGTGAGCCATGCTGGTGATGGTTAGAAGAAGCGGTGAGATTGCGGCGATGTTTACCAGCACCACAGTCATCGGAATCATCGGTACAAAAATCTTCGTCTTCCGTTTCGGAATTATCATTGTCATCACTCAAAAAGGGTAACCTTTTAGCGGGCCTCGATCTGTTTCATATGAATTAGTTGGATTTGATTTAATAATAAAGAAATGTTTTCGTTTAAAACTTTTAACTTAACAGTTTTTAATAGTAGAAAAAATGTTTTATTTTATATATGTTAACTTAGTATAAATTCTGTTCTTTTTTTAAGGGATAGGGATATGAGTGATTTTGCTTATGAAATAGAAGAAAGAACAATAATAATCCCTATAGAAGAGACAACAATAATAATCCCTATAGAATAAGAAAAGTACTACGAAACATCTCCACACAGAGATTTCAACATTAATTTAAGTAAAACAGACGTATAAAGAAAATTACCAACAGCAATGAAAAAAAAATCAAAAAAGTTGAAGCATTCGTAGGATTGATTCTATTAATCTTAACCAAAATTTCGGTTAATTTTCATGAACAACTTTCGGATGAATTGAGTTAGTTGGGGATTAAATATAAGTACGCTCTTCATATTTTTGATTTCGCACAAAAAGTCTGAAATATCAAACATTTACGTCCGAAAGTCCAGAAGTCCGCATATTGAAAGTCCATAGCTTCAGAAGTATGGTTCTGAAGAAAATGTATTTTCTTGTAAACAGAGTGGCAAATTCTCTCAATGGTGCAAACTTGAACACCATACCGAGTCAGATTCTGAACAAAGTTTGATTTTAAAATAGCAAAAGTCGCATCAGAGAAATACAAAAAAAAATTTCCTCTAATTGCAGATCACCAGTTTGAATTTAGGGAAGGGCACAACACAAAAGAATACGTTAATCGCTTGACTAGCACAATAAGGCATTCATTTGAACGCAGGGAATATTGTTGTGCCGTATTTCTAGACTTTGCGCAAGCATTCGATAAGGTTGACTATAATGGTCTAATGTTCAAAATTAGAAAGCATCTGCCGGGAATTACGCACACACTTCTTCAATCATACCTGGACGGTAGAAAGTTTAGTGTAAAGTATGATGGCTACTATACGGATAATTATCCTATATTGGCAGGCATTCCTCAAGGGAGTGTCCTTGGCCCTTTATTATATCTTATCTTTACAGGTGATATTCCGGTTAACCCTGGAATCCTCACACCAACTTCCGCAGACGATACTGCAATAATGTGCTGTCACAAGGACCAAAACTAGGCAGCAAATACCCTCCAAATTCATCTCAAACGCGTTGAGAAGAGCCTCATTGACTGGAGAATAAGAATAAATAAACTCTCAGGCTCAATAATATCGTCATTCTTCAGAGCTAGGCGCCAATCTAGACAGAAGACTAACCTGGAAAAAGCACATCGGGGCTAAAAAGACGCAGATGAACTTGAAAATTAGGCAGCATCACTGGCTGCTTAATAAGCACTCTGGACTTAACATAAACCAGAAGGTATTGATTTACACCGCAATAATTAATTAAACCCATATGGTGTTACAATGCTCAACTCTGGGGCAGAGCCAGCCGCAGCAACGCGGATAAAATCCAAAGGATACAATCAAAGATGTTACCAGACATTACGAGGGCTTCTTGGCACATGAGAAACTGTTATATACATAGGGACTTGAGTATACCATATGGGAAAGAGGAGATAGAAAAGATCATAGCAAAACATATGACCAAAATAGAACATCACCGTAATGTTCTAGCTAGAAACCTTCCAGGCTTCGGAGAAGTGATTTTGCAGTAGTCCACATTACGAAGAGTGAGTACATGAGTTTGCGGCATTACGCCTGGAGACTCTCCGCTCATGTATTCCGGGCCTTGATCTCTTTTCTCACGTAGTTTAAGTCTATGATGAGGGACATGTGGGTAACTCAAACCCCCCGGGTTAATAAAACTGTGAGATCTTTTGTAAGAACATTGCGCTAAATTACACCATTAGAGCTGCTAACTCAGAAGCTGCCGTGAGCTTTGTATTTTAAACTAATCCCTGCCGATCTCAGAGGACCATAAACAAAAAGGCATACAGCTCACCACGTGAGCGATCCAATAAAACAAATAAAGCAAAAAAAAAAAAAAAAAATAGAAGACCCAGTAAGAAATACTGGAACCTTCTTTCTACCCGAATATCACTTCCTCTTGTTGTTCTCCTTCAGTTGTCCACTATATTAGACAGTTGTGAAGCGATTTCTTCAAGGAATTCAGTAAAAGTTGTACATCTAGTAGAAAATAATGTGGAACACAGCTTTAATTCTTTTCTTAACTTTAATGAATTCTTAACTAAAAGTTTACACAAACATTGAAATACTACCTGTAAAGGCAAAAATTTATGTACTTCTTCAAATCAAATTTTTAGTAAATTAAAAAAAAAACAATGAAAATCTATTTTATCGTATTTCTCTAAACAAACTTTTTGAAAACTTCTATTTTTCTTAATATTTTTTGATAGAGAAGTGAAATCAATACAAGCCCGTGAAAAAAACAAATAGGAATATTTTGTAAACACTTATTTCGAATGTGGGTTAAAATTTCGACATGATTTGAAACAATTTTATAGTATCATATTCGAAATTAAACTGGACTTTCGCACATACCTGATTTGCGTATCTTTAATTAGCCGGCTCTAATTTCTAGATTGTGATTTTGTTTCCAAAATGAGTGCAGAAATGAAGTTTAGTTACTATCAGCGAGAACGAGGTCGCATATAAAAATGTGTGAGAGTCTAGCGTAGAATTGTATTAATCGAATTTAGACTGACTAATGGGCTAATCGACTTTTTATAGAAAAAAAGTGGAAAATTCAAAATCGACTTTTATGTTGTTTAAAAATTAAGAAGTCGGATTTTGTTTTCGACTTTTTAATGTCAGTTCTGTAAAATTAATTCTTTTTTGCACAATATAAAATATTTTACAGCAGTACCAGTCTACCCTTGTGGGTGTCTGGCTTAGAATTCTATAAATCGAATTTTGACTAATGGGCTAATCGACTTTTTGTAGAAAAAAAGTGGAAAATTCAAAATCGACTTTTATGTAGTTTAAAAAGGTAAAAAGTGGGATATTTCTTTCGACTTTTAAATGCTTTTTTTGACGTCAGTTCTGTAAAATTAATTTTTTTCGAACAATATAAAAATTTTACAGCAGTGACAGTCTGCCCTAGAATTCTATAAATCGAATAATCGACTTTTTGTAGTAAAAAGTGGAAAATTCAAAATCGACTTTTATGTTGTTTACAAATTAAAAAGTCGGATTTTGTTTTCGACTTTTAAATGCTTTTTTAATGTCAGTTCTGTAAAATTATAAAATTGTGCGATCTATCGATCTATAAATCAAATTTTGACTAATGGGCTAATCGACTTTTTGTAGGAAATATTAGAAAATTCGTCAATTTCGAATTTTTATGTTGTTTAAAAAATGTAAAAAGTCGAATTTTATGTTCGACTTTTAAAAGTTTTTCTGATATCAATTCTGTAAAAGTAATTTTTTTGGCACAACATAAAATATCGAGATACAATAAGTATTCTTTGTTGTATTTAGTTTATTGCATACGAAATGTTCACCAACGTGTTGATACTATTTCTAAAAATATTTTCAATTCAATTTCGCTAAGACAAACATCTGTTGCAATATCATTATCTAACATCATCTATCATTAACTAATATAAATTAGGCATTCTAAAAAAGTAAAATTATAACTTATTGAAAATTGCGCTTAGAAATTATTGAGAAAACATTGATTTTTTGCAAGAGAGGCGACTTTCAAGCGTTATAAAGCAAAGCAATGGATGCAATTCCATCATTTATATAAAAATATCAGAGGAAAATTTGAATTTTACTAAATCTGTCAATTTATATTGCAGGCTCCAGAAGGCAGTCTGTTTTTATTCTCAGATCAAATTTCATCCAATATTTAATTTACGGCGGTCCCAAAACAAGCCGACCTGACGTATAGATGCTGCTAGTAGTTTGAAAAGAAATTATTTTGGTGAAAAGTGGCAACATTATAAAACATATGTTTTAAGTTTCAAGACGCCACGTCGTTCAGTATTTTTATTTGGCCCATCAAAAGTAAACGATCTCAGTGAGAATTCGTAAACATGGAAACAATTTGTCACCATTATGTAATTCAATATTTTCATATGAAAGATCTCAGTCCAATCAATACTAAAGCCGAGCTAGAGTCTGCTCCTTCGTTTATGAATGTAAAATATTGTATAGCAGAGTTTAAACGAGGCCGTACGAACTACCAAGGCGAACACCTTAGTGGTCGACTAATTCAGGTATCCACGCCAGACCCACAGTTAATACCACAAAATGGTATTGAATGATCGTCGACTGAAAGTGCGAGAGCTAGCTGAAATGGTACACGTTTCAAAAAAAGCTATACATCGCATATTGACCGAAGATTTGAAGATGAGAGAGCTGTGCGCAAGATGGGTGCCGCGCTTGCTTTCAATAGAGCAAACACAGTGTAGTGAAGATGTTTCAGTGGAGTGTTTTACGATGTTTCACCACAATAACCGAATTTTTGCGTCGATTTATAACTATGGATGAGACATGGATCCACCACTTTACACCTGAGACAAAAGTCAAAGTCAAAGCAGTAGACCGGAATGGGAGAATCGTGTCCAAAGACGAAGAAGACGGTGAGCTATTGCCATCTGTTTGTTTTAGGGATTATTTTTATTGATTATCTTCAGAAAGAAAAAACTTCAAGCATATGTTTTATAAGGTTGCCAGTTTTCATCAAAATAATTTTTTCAATCTACTGGCAATATCTATACGTCAAGTCAGCTAGTTTTGGGCCCCTCCTCATTATTGGATTTCGCTCTCATGTGAAAAGTTACATATTGTCAACGCGAAAAATTGTTCTTCAATTTCAAAACATTCACTTTTAAAGTTTTAAAAATCGCGTCCTTCTGTTAGGTGTAATTTATCAGTCCCAAGGTGTTGATCTCTCCGTAATTGTTTAACATGCAAATATAACTTGACTTGCACAATACGTAATAAATATATTAACAATAATCCAACTTGAAGGCAATGACTGCCTCAACAACAATAATAAAAAAACGTATAACTGTGCCTTAGCAACAATTAAATAAGAATGTTTATAAATAATAAAACTACCCAGCAACAAAAAATGTATCCAAGCTAGCAAATATTCATCACATTTTGTGATGGGGAAGTAGTGAAAAATTGCATAATCGTCTATGAAATCAACATAAGGTTGCCATAGGAGGGAAACACTATTTTATGATGCATCTTCTCCATATATGCACAAGTGATGTAGGCGTGATGAAAATTCAGATCTTTGGTTGCAATTTTTCATCATTCAAAACAATCGCTTTTTGTTCCAGAAAATATTTCTTCAGAATATGCCGTCAGAAAAAAAATTCCACTGAAAAGTTTTTGACCCAATATAAATAATTGGACTAAAATTGTTTTGGAAAAAGCATGCTTAAGGGTTGTTTTTATAACAAAATTTGCTCGCAGATTCCGATGGATTTGATGCTTTCCATGAAAAAAATCAATAGACAGGCACTGAACTGGAAAGGCACCTAATGATCCATAAGATCGAAGCTCATCCACTCTGTACCATTAATTGATGTCCACAATATAGGGGACGGACATTAAAGACGTAGACTCTTACGGCGATACGAAATGTATGTATATGTTAAGTCTCTAAGTATTTGTAGTTTTTACAAATGGAAGCACACACTTAATATATCTGTCATCTTATAAAGGAGGATAAAGAAATGTTTTCCTCAAAAACTTTAAGTGGAACATCATCAAAAATTACGTTTTCGGAGCATATTATATAGGGTGGCGCATAAGCAACTTTAAGATTTGATCAGTGAATACATTTTTTGTTTAAGTCTTTTTTTTCGTCTCTTTGCAGAATTAACTACAAAATACTTGGGAAAATTATGTTGGAAAGGATCAGCACAGAACAAAGAACCAAAGTTATTCAATTTTACTTTGAAACTCAACATTCGATTATTCAGATCATATCGAAATTTCTTTCATGTTCGAAATGCTCTTAGCGCTCCAACAATTTACCGATTGGTTCAGCGTTTTGGACAACAATGGGCTGTCTGTGATCTCCCGTGTGCTGGAAGACCTCGTTCAGTTCGAAATGAAGTGACCATTGCTCGAGTGCAAGCAAGTATTGGGGAAACCCCGAAACTTCCACCAGGCGACGTTCTCAGCAGTTGGAGATGTCTAGACGGTCATGTCAACGAATTCTACATATGTTGCATCTTTTCCCATATAAGATGCAATAGGTTCACGAGTAAAAACCAAATGATGCACAAGAACGCGCCGTTAACGTTATTTATGCGCCACCCTTTAGGAATGTTTTGCTTCAATTGTTAGGAATGGGAATACAACCAATGTTTTTAAGTACTTCGTTACCGTTATTTTGGAAGCGGTTTCAAAGTACTTCGATGGAAGCAGTGTTGAAAATGTGATTCTTTTTAAATAACTTAATTTTTTTTCTTGCTGGGTATTTTATAGTCTAAAACAAACATTTAAGATCAACAGAATACAGTCATACATTCACGCTTCACACAAAATCGTCTTTACAACTCAAGTAAAATTGTAGCTAGTGAAAATAAATATATAGGTATATATATTATGCGTATATGTGTGAGAGTATATACAGGGTGATTTTTTAAGATTTAAGTTTTTCAGGTTGGCAGCACTGGTTGGTAATGGCGTCCAAACGTCATCTGTCAAAGTGAAAAGTGTACAGTATGCTCTGCCATTTCATCATGGAAAGACTAACAAACGAACAACGATTGCAATTCGTTGAAAATTATTATCAAAATTCGTGCTCTGTGACAAATGCGCATCATTTGATACGTTTGATACGATCGTCATAATCGACCTGCTGAATCGATAACAGCGACCTGCTGTAATCTCCAAATTTCGCACCAAATTTACATTGTTGGACATAAAACCATCGACTTGCGTGCGTAGATTGCGTACCGAAGATAATATTGCAGCCGTAGCGACCAGTGTTAATGACGATCGTGAAATGTCAATTCGTCGCCGTTCTCAGCGATTGGGCATGTGCTACTTAACCACAATTAAAATTTTACACGTCGATTTGACGTCGAAAGACCTACCACAACGTCTAATTTTTGGTGAATGGGCCTTAAAAAAGCTTAATGAAAATCCGCTGTTTTATTGAAAAATTGTGTTCAGCGATGAGGCTCTTTTCTTGCTGAACGGATACGTACACAAGCAAAACTGTCGCATCTGGAGTGATAAACAGCCACATACATGACTTCCCGATGCATCTCGAAAAAAAAGACAGTCTGGTGTGGTTATGGGCTGGCGGCATTATCGGTCCATTTTTCTTCAAAGACAACCGTGGAAGAAACGTTACCGTCAACGGCGAACGATATCGAGCCATGATACGCGATTTTTTTTTTGTCCCAATTGGCTGAGTTGAACTTGGTTGACATGTGGTTTCATCAGGACGATGCAACATGCCACACTGCTCGTGAAACAATGGATATGTTGAGGGATGAATTTGGTGCGCAGCTTATCCCTCGATTTGGCCCTGTGAAGTGGCTCCCGAGATCTTCCGATTTAACACCTCTTTATTAGTATTATGTGGACAAGCCGAACACTATTGAAGCCTTACAGGATAATATAACACGCGATATTCGGGGAATACAGGCCGAAATGCTCGAAAAAGTGACGAAAAATTGCACCTTCCGAATGAAATTATCTTTAAAAATTAAATGGCAAAGACCAATTTATCGATTCCAATAAAAAATTTTAATATATGATGCAAATTTGAGTGTTTTATTGAATTTTTAAAAGTGCTACGATTAAGAAATCACTCTTTATTTGGTGAAAAATCAATAATTTCAATTATGGAATGTTTGCATTTAAAGCCAAATCCATTTTGGCTATGAAATCTGCTTAAAAAACATTCATTTTATATACATTTTGTTCATTATTATTGTCTTGTACTCAGTATTTGTTACTGAAATCCTAATATTAATAATATTCTGTTTTTTTTTTTTAAATGACGTTAATTCGTCTTTACTAAAGGCAAAGTCTTCGTGTAGCTGTCGTTGTCGTTGAATATCCCTATGCAATATACAAATATTTTATTTTATTTTAGGTTTTTTTTTTCGTTTCATTTGTTCATTTTAAATTCTAAATTTAGACTGCATTTGTTTCAACGCCAAAACATGCAAAAGTTGGCGTCGAGGAGGTTTTACTCGTGAATTGTTTTTTTTTTTATATATTTATAGTTAATTCATTTATTTTACATTAAATCATTCGGCTGATTATTGTTGGACCGTCTCCCGTGTGGGCATAGAAATATTTTTACTACCAGTCAATACAAATTTATTTATAACATTTTTCGAACAGTCCTCACAACTATGGGGGCCCGTGGGGGGTTTCGTGTGTTTCAGTTTCGTCTGCGATCCACGTGTCCCACCACCACCACTCACACTCATATCGATGAGCCAGCCGACTATGAATCGAATTCGATGCGTGTCGGTCATTGAAATAACAAATCGAATATATTTTTTCAATTCGCTACTTTTCAGCCACTTTTTGCGTTTTGTTTATTTATTTACTATTATTGTTGTAAGTTTATTGTTTACACTGAGATTTATCTCCCTATTAAGTTTAGTAAGAAATTTTGTCTAAAGAACAAATATGAAAAGTAAAAATCTAAATAACCTTGAGATGCTTACAAAAAATACAATCTGATATAATTTTTCAAATCGTGTTATTAAAGATCAACGGTTCAACAATTGATATCATTCATATTTCTTTTATTTTATTCATTCCATCCCGACTTTTTTAAATATACGAAAGGCTGATTTTCCTACTTTTTTTAAATATGTTAAAAATTGATTTTTCCATTTTTTCAAACATACGAGGGCGGTCCCATAAAAAACAAAAAAAAAAAAACTAGCCGATCTAATAAAGAAGACACAAAAAAGTTGGAAAACATTTTCTTTCTTTTCTTTTTCAACATAATTTCCTTTAATCTCGATACACTTTTTCCAGCGATATTCAATAGCTTCTATACCCTGTTTATAGTAAGAACTGTCAAACTCCTTTAAATAGCCATCAACCGCAAGCTCCACCTCTTCATTGTTGGCAAATCTCCTACCACCGAGTCATTTTTTCAAGTTTGAAAATAGAAAATAGTTTAAGAGAGCTAATTTTTTGCGAATAAGGTGCGTTATGAAATAATTCAAACTTTAATTCATTAATTCTGGTCACCGTCATAATAGATGTGTAAACTGATGCATCGTCTTGATGAATCAACACTTTCTTTTTCACCAAAAGCGCCTTTTTTCATAACTTCATCATCAAAATGCTGTAATAAATTAGCATAATATTCGCCGTTTGATGGAGTTTCTTTTCAAAGGATAACAATAAAAATAATAACATGACAAAAAATAGACGACATGACATTGTTTGCATTTGAAACCGTCTTTGTTATCTTTGGACACGATTCTCCCATTCCGGTGCACTGCTTTGACTGTTCGTTTGTCTCAGGTGTAAAGTGATGGGCCCAGATCTCATCCATGGTTATTCCGGTGCACTACTTTGACTGTCCCTTTGTCTCAGGCGTAAAGTGGTGGGTCCATGTCTCATCCATGGTTATAAATCGACTCAAAAATTCGGTTTTATTGCGGTGAAACATCGTAAAACACTCTTCTGAAACATCTTCACGACGCTGTTTTTGCTCTATTGGAAGCAAGCGCGGCACTCATCTTGCGCACAGCTTTCTCACCTTCGAATCTTCGGTCAATATACGATGTACGAGGTGTAATAAAAACAAAAAACGTTTTTTTTTCAAATTTTGTGAATTACGTATGTTCGATTTTCGTTTTTTTTTCTGTTATGTTGGTATACATGTCTGTTACATACATATGTTGACAATATCAGCCATTTTGGATTGTCAGTTTGTTTTTGACAGATAAAAAAGTCAGTCGTGTTTCGGTGTGCTCTTCGATTTTTTTACTATTCGAAAAAATGGATCAAATAAACTGTATTAAGTTTTGTGTAAAAAATGACTATGATGAGCAGAACA
>JAHXMU010037203.1:0-13096 GCA_019455685.1 Philornis downsi | reverse complement strand
TTCTAATATTGATTTAATAAAAAATTTGTACTGATGATAACTTTTCGATCTTGTAATAGAAGATGAAAAAAGTGATTGTTTTTTATTTTTTTATTTTTTTTTAACAAAAACAAAAGTTTTTCCTATCTTTTTGCTTAACTTGTAAACAAATATATTTATGTATAGATTTCCTTTAACCATAATATTAGATTTTTTTCTTGCTGCAATACTATATGTAAAATCTCAAACTATGTTAATAACAAAATGTAATAAATTTTTACTTTGTATTGATGATAGTGTAAATATAAAAAAAGAAAATAAAACTTTTATTTAATTCAGAATTCATATATGTTTATGCTAATCTCTTAAATTCCAAATAAAAATACTACGAATTTGTTAGTGTTTTATTATCGCTTTATTTGAAACCATTTAATTCCATTTGTTGTACATAAATTACATATATATGTATATATAAATTTTAATTTTATATTTTTCGTAACAAATTTGTATGAATTCTTTCCGTTTTTTTTCCTTTCTTTTGTATAAATCGTGTATATAATTCAAAATATTATTTCTTTATCAGTTTCTGTATACGTTTTTTTTTTTGGGAACCTTACGTTTCCATTGTCATTAAAGTGTAAACATTAAAAACGCTTATACACTAATAATAAAAAATAACATTTATTATTTATAATTATATCCCATTAGTAGACACAGTCAGTTTTTCTTTGTTTATTTGTATAACACCACAATGTTACTAACTATATATATAAAGAGAAATCTTAAAGATTTTTCTTTAAATTAATAAAAAAAAAAACAAAAAAACGTAAATTAATAATAATTTGATTTGTAACTAAAGAATGACTTAAAATATTCATTAAAAACTATGTTTTAAACTAAGAAAACATTAATATATCTAATATATATATATATATAGTGGAATAGGCAAAAACTAAAATCAAAGAAAGTTAATTAATGATTCATATTTTTGTATTTTTTTTTTTTTGCTGGGGAAAAATACGAATGAGTGTGTTATTAAATATAAGAATAAATAATAGTTTGGGTATATATAATATTATTATTATTAGCTGTCATATATGTAATTAAGCTCAAAAATTATTAAGTCGTACTTACAAAATGTGACAGTGTTAGTGTAATAATAATTATTTACTTTTATTCATGATCCTAAAAGTATGCAAAAGTATTTAGTGATAATTTATCAAGTTTCTAAGTGAATTTTTAGTAAGCAAATAGCAATAGTTTACTTTGCCACAATACTAAATGCGTTTATTGCAAAACGGGTGTTTTCTGCCCTGGCAAAAAGTACAACATTTTTTCTGTCCTTCGTCATTCATTTCTGGAAAATGCATTGATATTTCACCAGCTTTCGTGTTCTTTCCTGCAAATGTCGCCCCCTAGAAGCTGCCCAAAAATGCAAAGATTTTTTCTTTCTTTTAACCGACCCTAATTTAATAATTGTATTGAAAAGTGTATTTAAACATCATGTAAGAATAAAAACATGGACTCCTTCGTTCCGTATTGTCTCAATGAATGGGAACATACATTGTCTACATTAATGCCTTGTTTTTTTTTTTTTTTTTTAAGAAAAACAAAATATAGCTGTCTTGAGTAAAATTAACATTTTCTTCTTGACAATTAAATGTTTATATAGAAATTGTTAAATTTTACATTTTTAAGTTCTTTTCTGAAAAGGAAACTAAAGTGTTTTTAAAAAGACAGACCTAAAGTTTTAAAAATGTTGTCTACGAAAGTTATTTTCACATAGGCCTTCTTTATTGGATAGCAAATGACAATCATAATGAAAATATTTGTAATGCTTATGAAATTTCATTCCAAAATCCTTTTCCAAATGACTTTGAGTTGGAAAAGAAAAAGTAAAAGGATATTTGTTCACATTCTTTTCACTGCTACCAATCTTTTTCATATACTTTTTTTTTAATTTTCACTTTAAAACGATATCGAAATATATAGAGAATGCGACTTCGTTATGCATAATAGTGGTGACAACAACTAGAAATAGAAAAAAAATATTGATCAAGTCGGTCGTAGACAAATAGAAAATGGGCCAAACTTTGAGCTTTAGTTTGAGTCGGCCTAATTTCGAGATGAAAGTTTAATAATGAAGACAATCAGAGATTTGTTCTGCATTGATTTGGTTTAAAAGAAACAATTTACTTTTAAAGATATTCCAATAATATTTGGAATAATAATTACTAAACTTCAATTTTTAAGGCTTCTCAAAATGCAAATTTCAAGTGCAATTTCTAAAAATTGATCAAGATATCTGAAGGTACTTTTAAAACCCGAAAAATTGTTCAAGTTTTCACAATTCCGGCAAGCGATAATATTGCATAGATTTCTTTGAATAAATAACTAATATAATTCTAAGATTAAAAATAAGGCTTTTTCCCTAACTTCGTTAAGAGATATCTACGTACATAGAGAGAACTAAGTTTTCTAAATTTAAAGATCAAATTTGATTTCCAATTTTAAACATTACTGTAACTGAACTATTCAATAGGCGATTTCAAATCATTGACAAAATATTGTTGTGTGAAACTTTTCAAACTTTGTAATTGATTTTTTTTATATACTCGTATATTGTTTTGCACACCTTTGTGAGGAAAAGTATAAGTTGAAGGATTTCCCATTGATAGTAATTCGAGGGACCATTATTTCTTCTTTATTTACTCCTAAACAACTATAAATCCTCAACTTACGCCATGTATGGTATACTTTCTTTCAATCGGAAAATGTGTCTTTCATTAAAAAAAAAGAACTTCTGAAAACTTTTTTTGAAAGCGTCACCTGTATAATATATTTTTTGAAACTTTTTACTCAATTTGTTTTATTTTTTATATGAAGTTTCATTATTTTCTTGCTATTCTCTGTGTGTGTTTATCCCATTAGCTAAACTCTATTCTTAATTCAGGCAATGATCGAAATTCATCTAATTTTTATGCAAAATAAAAAAAATGTCTTCACTTATATGCATTAAAATAGTTCATATCTAATATGAATTTAGATTTTATAATAATATTTAACATATTTATACAAATTTCGCTTAATTTTCTGATTTACTAAACACATTTTCTTCGTTTCATTCAAATTACTTTTAATGTTTGTAAAGATTTTAATTATATCCGTAATTTCCTTTGTATCGCATGCCACGCCAAGGGTGTTCGTCTAAATGCATCAATATAAAGGAAAAGCGAATTCATTTCAATACGACAAACATTACAAAATATTATTTCTTATACAAAATTGATGTATATTTTTCACAGAATAAATTTTATATTAAACTAATATAACATAACTTCCTCTGACACTGATTAGTCATTTTTTTTATTTAATAAAATAGCTATGTTTGAACTTGTCAATAATATCGCATTTGAGCGCTACCTATCGCACATTAATCGTACTATTTTAGCAAATTTGGTTTGACAGCGAAACACCAAATTGGTAAAGGTTTACCGAAATAAAATGAACGGTAATACCCAAACACGTACCGTTTTTTAAATATACAATCATTTATACATTCACAAAATCTACAAAAACGTGGTAGTATTAAATTTCAAAATATAATATTTATTATGCAATTTATTGGAAGGCCTTTTAAAGAGTGTCAAACGTTCAAATATAAAACAGTTGTACCTATATATGTAGATTATCACATCAGTATTCTCCTTGAATTGCCTTAAAGGAAAATACGTATATAACTCTCCTTTAGAAATTTGTCAACAACATACAACAAAGCCTAAAATCGATAATCAAACAACGTATATACATATATATTGATAACCATTTTGAGCATTACCCTTATGGTAATAATAAATATCAACTATATTTTCTACATATACATCAAAATCATATTATCGTTCTTACTACGCGATTTCAAACTAAAAACATTACTCCAACAATTTCAATATAGATTCGTAAATGGTTAGTCAACATTTTCTCTTCACAGTCATGTTAAAAGTTTTTTAATACAAAAAATATAACCCTAACTTAACTTATCCCAACTTTTAACTTATTCTTATGACGTCCTTCGGTTCAAATTTACAGAATTTTGTATAAAAGAATTTAAATCAAACTTCGTTTAGCACCACATAGCATTCAAATATGAGAATAATTCCAAAAAATATTGATGCCATTTTTAAATTTGTCAAACAGTATATTTCATGCATGTGAGAGTTTTGTATTCTATCACACAAAAAGTTGCAACTATTATAGTTCTGTTATTATCAAATGATTCTTTTTGAGTTTTATAAAATCCTGATGTAGACCCGATAATGGAAAAAAGATTACTTTATGTCAATACGTAGTGTTTCTAACATACAAAAAATTCTTCCTCTAGAACCTTGTTGAGGATTTGTAGTACACATAAGTCCCCTTTTTGTTACTAAACAATTTGCAGTTATAAAATTTTTTGTATTTTTTTGTATTTCCTGTATTTTCATAAAATCATTATATTTCCGTTTAGGTCCATCAACTTTCCCATTCATAACCTTATTGCTACAAATTTAATGCAGTTTAGAATTCAGCAAACAGATTACAATTTATTACCTTTCTACTTTTCATCTTTCTTTCTTCTGCTTTTTTTCATATTTTTAATTTCATAAGAGATTTGTGACAAACAAAAGTTCGATAATAAAGAATGACTTTTATTTTATACTAGCTGACCCGGCAAAATTAATTGCAAAAATCTCATCACTTCAAATAAAACCTTTTAGACCTTCCGGAATACTCTACCAATAATTTAAGACCAAAATGAGCCAAATCGGTCCAACCGTTCTCGAGCTTTAGCGAGACTACCGCACAGCAATTGATTTTTATATATATGTAAGATATAAGAAGATTAAAATTGATATTCAATTTTCTAATAATATCAAATTTTTCCCACTTCCCATAAAAAATATACGAAACATAACCTTATTTTGGTACTAAAAAAAAAATTCAAAATATACATTTTCTTTAATTAGTTTCTATCTAATTTTGGAAGGTTTTGCGCAAAATATTTGTTTGCCTTCCTAGTATATTGATGGCCCCACAATGTTAATCTTTCCTAATTTTGTAACTTTGTACATTTTCGTTTCGTACTATAATACTAAATTATTATGGGAAGAGAGTTTTGTTTTTTCTTATTTTAATGCAATTTTATAATTTAACAAGCAAGCTACAATTTACAATTTATAACTTTTCTACCTCCTCTACTATCACACTTATTTTGTCTCTTTGAATTAACAAATTTGGAAAACATTTATACATATACTTGTATATTCTAAAACAAATTTTGAATTTTGCCAGAGTCTATACCACACCTAGATACGATACAATTATATTGTTTTAATATGATCACTAGAATTTCCCATAAGAATTTTCCCTTTAGAATTATATTAAAACTTATGTACTTTAGTACTGCAGAATTTGATAATTTAATTTATTCTCTAACTTTTAAATATTCAGTTTGAAGGTGATTCACTCAAAATGCCATATTTTTAGCCCATTACAATTATTATCGCTGCGTTAGGAAGTTAATATTGTTATTTATTTTTACAAATATTTGTTTGAAGTATACTTTTGCTCCTACATCGGAAATGTTATCATTACATTAATAGCTTTAAAGAGCACGAAAAGGACCAACGTTAATATGCCTGTCATTTCTCTTTTACACAGAAATTATTGTTATACGATCGAAATGTTCACAAAGCGAATGTTGTTGAAAAAGAAAATGCATTCACATAATTTGATACAAGTTCTAAATAACATCATTTAACGTGTTTCTTCTTCTTCGATTATCGCTGCTATTTCTGCTATTAATTCATTTACATACCAAAATAAATTTCGACAAAGTCCTCAAACAAAACAAGGCTATATTTTGTAAATACATCTTTGTCTTTAATTTAAAGGATACATTTTCATACTACAGAAAACATTTTATTCAATAAAAATCATGATAAAAGATTTTCGATATAAAGGGTGTCCCAACAAGAACGCAAGATTTAAATGACTGATGCAGCAATTGAATTGTTTCTCTGGCTGTATGACATGTGGCGCCGTCTTGTTGAAACCACATGCCCTCCACATTCATTTCTTCAATTCTAGGCACAAAAAAACTGGTTATCACTACACGATACCGAACACCATTGACTGTTTGCGCTTGACATGCCTTATTTTCATAACAAAAAAAGGTCCAGTGATTTCTCCAGCCCAAAATCCACACTACACAATGACACGTTGAGGATGCATTTGCTTCTCGTGAATCACTTGAGGATTTTCCTCACCCCAAATGCGACAATTCTGCCTGTTGACGAAGTCATCAATATGGAAATGGGCCTCGCCACTGAAGATGATTTTATCGGCAAAATCAGCATTTTCATGTTGTCTCTCCAATACCCAATTAACGAACTCCCTTCGTTGTCCATAGTCAACTGGCTTCAGTTCCTGAGTCAATTGAACTTTGTATGCAAGAAGATGCAAATCTTTCGTCAAAATAGTGGATTTGGAGACACCAATTTGCTGAGCTCGTTGTCGAATTGAGGTGGATGGAGTTTGAGCGACATCATCGCGTACAACTGCGACATTTTCGGTCAATCGACCTGGTCGAAGGCGCGTTGTTGTCTTTACATCACTAACAGACCCAGTTTTAGCAAATTTATCCATTAATCTCTTTACAGTTGACTCTTTTGGAGCATTATTGTGACCCCAAATTGATCGCAATTTGCGAACTGTAGCCGCAAAACTTTCACCATTTTGGGGAAACAATTTCACAATGAGAATGCGTTGTTCATTCGTGTAGCGCTCCATTTTTACTAACCTCGTACCTTCTACTAGCTACCAATAACAATTGTTCAAATGCCAAACAATGACACTTCGAATGGCGCCAAATTTAAATCTTGTGTTTTTGTTGGGACACCCTTTATATTGTAAATACATCCTTGTTTTTAATTAATTAATTAAAGGATACATTTTCATATTACAGAAAACATAATTCAATAAAAATCATGATAAAGACTTTCGATATACAAAACAAAATTCCCCTTTGGGTCATTTTCAATTTTCTTGGTATGAAATATGTGTATTTAAATTTATATTAAACTTTTTCGAGATATTGAAATTTAACTGGGGCTGAACAAGTATCTTGAAATTTGACTCTGATAACGAAGAAATTAATTTGTTTAGTATTTTCCTTGAATTGCCTTAAAGGAGAATGAATACGTATACAACTCTCCTTCAGAAATTTATCAACAACATACAACAATTATTATTTTTCACATCACTGTATATAGAGAAAATTCTTCTTTGTGATAGAAAACTTCAAGGTATGCAAAATATTGAAAGTTTCTTCACAGGTTTGTGATCAACAATAGATATGATCTATGAATAACAGTTTCCAGTTGTTATGAAGAAAATATTATAAGAAAATGTCAAGCCTATTTCAACCAAAGTTACCCCTAAATGAAAGTTTCTGGTCGAGGCAATGTTCTTTAAAAAAAAAATATTAATAATAATATTAACTTAAGCACTAAATGTAATTGTTTGATGCCGATTTCGTTTATTATTCTCTCCTGCTATTGTATCTTGGTTTTGTTAGTTTTTTATGAGATCTGTGACTAAACAAAACAATCAGATACGCAAATCAGATCAAATCAATCGTAAATCTAATATAAACATTTTTTGCACTTTATAACAAAATTGCAATGTGCAGCATTCGATGTATTAACAAATAGCATTTATGTTATAGTTTCAACTAATGATTGCACTTTACTGTGTTTTATGAATAATAACATCGATAATTCTCAACTCGCTCACCGCAAAAAAAAATGCATCTAAAACCAAACTATAAACACGCAAATAAAAACAATTTTCAAATCAAATTTCGTTTAAGCAAACTTGGAGTAGTCCGCTTCGTTGATTTGTTAAAGAATTACATTGATTTTTTTTTTTTTTTTTTTTATATATTTCATGTTGTTTTTATAAACGCATACAAATTTTTGAGCTTAATTACAATTAACAACTTATGTGATTAGAAACCTTATAATGCCTTAACAACATATGTAGTTCAACTTAACCGTATGACTTAACAGAATAACGTGACTAAGGTAATACTTAAATTTATGAAAAATGAAAAAAAAAAATAGGTAATATATATAAAACAAATAACAAAAAGTCTTTTTCTTTCACGCATTTTTCACTTTCTGCCAATTTTTTTTTTTATATATATAGATTTCTTTATTTTTGTATTTTGTTGTTGTTGTTGAAGAACATCAAGATCAACTAAACCATCATACATGATATATACTCGTACATATATATATATATATACATATATTAGAATAAAAATAAAAAAATATAATTCAGACTTGAGCATTTCCAAAAAAACTGAAACAATAATTCTTATAATAAAATTTATAAAAATATAAATTGACACAAATTAGGCAAAACAATATGCATAGATAAATGTATGTATGTATGTATGTATGTATATATAGTTAGTTATAAATTGAAAAAAAAAAATAAAATAAAATAAATATATTACGTATAACAAGCATAAAAATGGGGATCTTGTAGCAAGAAATAAACAAATAAATTTCATTGCAAAATGTGTAGCATAGTTTTAGGCATAGCACGAGCAAACATATACAAAAAGAAAAATAGAACAGTTACGCGCACACACATTCACTGCTGTAATGACTTGACTTTTGACAACAAACGAACGGTCATCGTTTCGATCAAACAATCGAACACCATTCACACATATACATACACAGATAGGGAGAGCTAGAGGGAGTCCAACATTTGCAATAGAAATTATTGTAATAATAACAGTTTATTTTGATAACAATTAGTTTGCAAATTTGCAATCATTCAATTACAGTGGCTGTAATATTTTTATTTAAGATTCTTTATAATTCTCATTTATAAAATAAATTTTATTTTTTATTTTTATTTTTGTTTTGTTTTAATAAAGTTTCGAGTGCTTTTAAAGCCTTAATATTTTATTTGCAGTCCCAAGTAAAATTAAATTGTATGTTTATATTTCTTCACTTCTTAAGGTATTTCTTTCGTTTTTTTCCCACGAAAAGTAAACTAAAACTTGTTTTTTTTTCTCCTTTGAATTCCTTGTTTAAAAATAGTATGTTGTATGGCAGTCATTTATGGTAACATATATGAGATAATAATTTGACTTTATCGTTTCATTATTAGTAGTTACAAAACAAAAATTATCCTGTAATATGTTTTGTGTTTGGTTTGTATATACATATGTATGTATGCATATATATTTTACAATTTTCTAAACAGTAATTGTTATTAATAGTAAAACATTTAATGATTTAAACATTGACTTTAGTAATGATCCCGTATTTTTTGAAGTAATTCTTTTTGTACATCAATAGTGTGTGTGTGTGTGTGAGTTTTTTTTCTTGTTTTGTTTTTGTTTTATGTAATAAATATTATTATTATTATTATTATTATTATTATTATTATTTTGTATAAATTTAGCTTAACAGGAAAACAATCGCAAAAGATTAACAGAAAACCAATTTCAAAATTATTATTTTGTTCTTTAGGCAATTTGCGGTTGCTCAAAACTGAAACATTCATAAAATTGTCAATAATATTTATATGTTTTGTAACTTTTAGATATATATCAATATTGGTCCTCTTGAGTTTTTTTTTCTTTTTGTTTCTCAGTTTCATTAAATACCTGTGTAGAGCCTAACAAGTCATTTAAACTGCAATTGTAAAGGAGGGGGAGAGTGGGGGGAGAAAATAAAATTATTACAATTTCCATTTCGACCACTAAACGACATAGTTTTACTAACCTTGATCAAATGTGCTGGGATTTATGTAGCTCAGTAAATCCTGATCTGACATTGCGGTCAATTCTTGTGGTATCGGTGCCAAGGGCACCGCTGCCGCAGCAGCTGCTGCGGCCACTGCTCCCACGGCGGCTGCAGTGGCTGGATGTAAATTGGGTGCTGTGGCTGGGGCTGCCGTCTCTTGGGTTACCACGGCACCATTTGTGGTTATAGCTGCCGCTGTTACAGATTTTTGCAAAGCATTTTCCGTGGCCAACGCAACGATCAGAGATTCTTGGGGTGGATTGGCACTGTAAAAGAAGAAAAGAAATAAAGATTAAATTAGAATGAATGTTCAATAAGAAAATTAGACATAAATGTCAGTCTGCTAATATTAATTCTTCAAAAAAAAATGTGGGATGGTAACATTTAAAGGTACTTTTTTTCTAAAGAATATAAATTAATCGACAAGAAAGTTGAACAAACGTTAGCGTTTGTGCTAAGTGAGGAAAAGGGTCGACTGGTATTAGCATTTGGAGAGAGTTCGATGAAAGCGGTCGACGTCGATTCTAATCGATCTTCGGCGAAGTTGTGGCTGTTATGATGTGGACTGTATCTTTGGTAAAGACAATCATCATCTGTTTGCGGTAGCGGGTTAGCTATAGAAATTGAGGGTAGCCTTAGATTCTTACAATCTCTCGTATAACGAGAAATTGTATTAGGATTTAGGTAGGAAGAGAAAACCAGAGATTAAACCCCAAAGATTTAGAAATAGTGGGGAGATCTCTGAGGATAGCAGGTTATACCTTACCATAGAATGCTTATGAAAGAATTGATGAACAAGGGATGTTCTGTTCACGTTATTTTAAGTAATTTTAATACAGAATTCGAGATAAGTGTAGAAAATGACTACTCGCAATGATGTGGTACAAAGAAGTGCCGTTTCTGGCTTACTAATTTAATTTATCTTTAACTTTACAATTTATCTTTTTTACAATTCATTGTATTCACAATAGATAACAAGTAAATTTTATAGCATAATTAAAGAAGATCAATTCACGATTGCATACGTACTGTACATTATTGATTTGCAATTCAAATTACGTACATTTTCGAAGTACAAATTGAGTATTCAAATTATTATAAGTAAGTACAGGGTGGCGCATAAGTAACGCTAAGATTTAATCAGTGAACAGATTTTTTTTTTAAGTCTTTTTTTCGTCTCTTTACAAAATTAACTAAATAATACTTGGGAGATTTATGATGTAAAGGATCAGCACAGAACAAAGAATGAAAGTAGTTCAATTTTACTTTGAAAGTCAGCATTCGATTATTTAGACCATACCGAAATTTCTTTCATGTTCCAACAATTTACCGATTGGTTCAACGTTTTGGGCAACAACGGGCTATCTGTGATCTTCCGCGTGCTAGAAGACCTCGTGCAGTTCGAAATGAAGTGACCATTGCTCGAGTGCAAGCAAGTATTGAGGAAAACCCCGACACTTCAACCAGATGACGTTCTCAGCAGTTAGAGATGTCTATGCTACATCTTTTCCCACATAAGATGCAATTGGTTAACGAGTTAAAACCAAATGATGCACAAGAACGCATTCAATATAGTCGCCGTTAACGTTACTTATGCGCCACTCTTTATAAACGCTGTAAGGTTATACAAAAGTAATTTCGGTTCCTTTTTTGCTCAGATTTTTTATTTACATAACTAATTTTAAATTTTCAATTTACGACTTTCAATTTTCAATCTTCAATTTCATTTGTTGTAATACGAATTTTAATATACTATGTAAGTGTGTCATTTTGTTCAATGGCCGCCACTATCGTTCAGTCAACTTTTTGCTTCCTGATTGCAAGAATGGCTAATCCTTCCCAGCAAAATACGGGAACACTACATCCCCATTTGTATTCAAGGATTTTCCATGTAAAAAATTAAGCAGAAATCGATATGTCTGGGAATCCGAATGTGCCAGATTTGGACTGGCATTTAGATGTGGCATCATCTCCCATCCAATGTCTAATATTTTGACGGAGTCTGCAAAGATGCCTGGTGACGGTAGGCCTCAGAATTTATAATTTTGTTCCTTGGAAATAGTTCAAAATAAACCAATCCCTTAAAATCACACCAAATTGACAACACAACCGGGGTTTTTTTGAGTGCGCGATTCAGTCTTTGATGAAGCTTGGATCATGATCGCTTTTGGGTTGAATTTGTCATTTTATCGCCAATGACAATGCAATTCAAAACGACATTATTTTGGCAGCATTTAAGCAATAATTTGAAAGCGCTTGGATTGTGGATTTGTGGATGGTTGAGTGGATTTCCTTTAGATCGTGAGGAAATCAAATATCAAGCATTTCCTAGCCGTTTCATAAAGATTTTTAATGGTCGTTAATGACATTTTCAGCTTCATAGCAATTTATCGAATAGAAACCGTCAATCTCATTTGGCCTACTACTTCGGTGGTAATTTTTGATTGAGAAATTTCTAGAACGCAGTTTCGTGAACTAATTTTTGTCGCTCTGTTAAAGCATCGAAAATGTACGTGCGTTACAAATATATCGATGGGCTTTCATAGTTTTGTTTTGACTTCTGAAGTTTCAATTTTCGATGACGTGTTCGAACATTTGGTCGAGTCAAGCGAGTAAAGTTAGCTTACAATTCCTTAAATGCCCTCAAGTTATCCCTAAAGATTCTAGACTTTCATGGCCGCAAAAGAAAAGAGCGCATGAAATTAACGGCGTACCTAATTGTTTTTGCAATAATGCTATGGTTTCACAGGTCTGTTCGGCAAATAGCGCTGCCTTGTTGAAACCAAATGTCGTCGAAATCGCGGTTTTCAATTGGGCTAAGTCTTTTCATGATGAAATGTCCATCGATAACGAGCAAGTATACCATAACAGTTTGATCTATCATCTTTCGTCCTAAATATGCTAACTCAAATTGAAATCCTGAATAGAACAAAGTAAATCAAATATGTTGTCAGACTGTGGATAGATTCGACCAATATTTGCATTGCTTGTTCGGTTAATGAAGTAGAGCGCTTCGATTCCATGATTCAAATTGGTGCGGATATGTAAATTGAAATCAATTTATTTTGTGTATTTTATTTCCTATTGAAGAATGTAGGAAACTCACTTTAAAAAGTAAGTTGAAAGGATGTCAAAAACAATTTCCACTTTTTAGGACCGTGTTGCGTTAATTTTATCAAATCTATATATATAAAAATCAATTGCTGTGCGTTAGTCTCGCTAAAGCTCGAGAACGGTTGGACCGATTT